>JABUQX010138196.1:0-18153 GCA_015478945.1 Trachelipus rathkii | reverse complement strand
TCGTCACCTCGTCTTGCTGTCGTATATTTTCTTTTGACTATGACGCAATCACAACCGGTATCCCTTAGTACGATCCCAGCCATTCCATTGATCTTACCGTTGACAACCGGCATCATCGTCTTCTGAATGTTGTGCCTCATGCTATTGCTCTTCACGCACGCGGCTCTGATGACAGGTATAGTTTCGCCACACGCTAAAGCAATCCTGTTGTTACTGTCAACATGTTCCATGATGTCAACGCCTTTATCAGTTGTCATATCTTTACGTATTGGCGTAATATCAGAAACATCATCCTTATTTCGCTGCTTAATTTCACTTGTTATAGCGGCAGCCGCCCTCTTAGGTCCCTCTCTCCAATTATTGCTATAACGATTGTTGTGGTTCCTATATTGATCATCCCTTCTATAGGGGTTGTAATTTTTACAATCGATGGCCTTGTGGCCTTTCTTGCCGCATTTAAAACATGTGGACAGATGTTTTTGTCTTTCAAACTGGTTGAGGTTTTCAGTAGTATCTTTCCTCTCCTTCTTTGAAGGGTCTTCTTTATTAATTGTTGACACCAAGTTTTTATTATGTGCCAGGAGATAATTCTCTGCTTCTTGAGCAATCATATCAAGTTTGTTAATTTTTCTTTCGCGCAAGAATGTCGCGAGTTCTTTCTGGCATGTATTTAGAAACTGCTCAGCTACTATTAAGTCGATGATATCATCATTAAAATCTTTGTTAATCTCTGCCAATTCCGTCCATTTCATTACATAATTTTTCAATCTATCTATGAACTGGATAGGCCTTTCGTCGTTGTATGCCTTCGCACTTCTGAATTTTATTCTATATCCGTCCTCTGTTAAGTTGTAACATAGTAGAAGGGCGTTTTTTAATTTATCATAGTCCTTTGATTCTTCTTTAGGGATGCGAGAATATGCTATTAAAGCCTTCCCTGTCAATAGAGCGCTAAGGTGTGACGCCCAATTTCCTCTATCCCATCCATTAATTTCTGCGAATCTTTCAAAACGTTCAAGGTAGCAATCAATCTCGTCCCTGTTATCTGCGAAAGGAGGGAGCTTTGGTACCCTCGCCTTAAAAAACATTACATTGTTATTTGCAACAAAAAATATGCTTGTTAGTAAGTATTATTGCACAGACTGTGTTAGTTCCAATCCTTTTACTAAGCTACCGAAACTCATAGTTACTCTATTGTTGGATCTAAGGCATCTTCTCTTGTCCTCTGCCGCTTCTCTTTCAGCTTCTCTTTCTCCCTGCTGCTTCTCTTTCAGCTTTCTCTTTCTGCTGCATTTAGATAGAGCAGCCTTCTCTCCCTGCTGGCGTCTTGACCAGCCTTCTCTTTCTGCAGTGCTTTGTGGCAGTTCTCTCTCTTCTGCGCTTCTTAGCAGCCTTCTCTTTCCTATGCTGCTATTTAAATAATGCAGTCAATTCTCATTCTTATTCATTGCCGCTAGTTCTTTTGAGGTCAAGTCTTTTCTATTCTAGGTACTATGCTCATCATTGTCTTCTTCAAATTATGGCATTTATCTTTCTTTTCATTCTCTATTTTATAATTTATAACTATTCTTAAGCTTTTCTTTTCCCTTTTAAAGCTTTTCTAGAGTTTTTCAGTGTGACAATTTTTTGCTACCGCCGAACGTTGTAATCCATAGTTGAGAGAGTAACAAGCCAACGTTCGTTATAATTCACTTTCGCTTCCATGAAATTCTATTACCGGACTAGGACACCCTAATTATTATGTTGAGTTCAAACAAATAGGGAACAAGATACATGTCCAACTCCCAAACAACGTAGACGTGGACAAATCCGAGGAGTGTGGACTGTATTATTCAAAACACAAAATAACTTACCTTAAACCATTAACATTCGAGTCTAGGGTTGATTGATTTCGACGAGACGTAGATCTTTGCGACTTTCTTCCGCGACAACGATGTAGTAACAGTGAACTTAATCACAAGGTTTCTTTCAGGGATTCAAATACTCATCAGAGTCGCAGATGGACTTTCACGGAGCTATTTAGATAGTCCTGTCTCCTCTATAAGAGTAAATATTCCTTTTAGCAAATATGTTATTAGTTTCTGGAAATCCAGTAGAAAGACTCACAGAGTCTTGCTCAAAGTCGAGCTATTCTGGAAAGAGTACAAAAACTTACTCGAGAGCGTAAAATATGTACATTTCTTATTGCACTTTTAAAGACTCTAACTCACGTGTCAAGTCTCCTCTCTGGGCTTACTATCCAATTCTTTCTATAGTATTTCTCTCTGAGTACTCACAAGACTTTCGTAATCTCTTCTCAAGAACAATATTCCTCAATTGTCTTCTAAATGATCCAATAATAATCTAGCCTGTATTCTTATAATGACTCACTATTGTAGCAGAGCTTTCTTGAATCAGGTCTCTTCAATTATCGTAAAACAAGAGATAAGTCCTCAATGAAGATGTACTCAATTACTGATAGAATCCACACGTTGAATCGTATTCCAATGATAGAACCAAAGGTAGAATTCCAGAGAGAACCAAAGGTAGAATCCCAGAGAGAACCAGGTAATAACTAATTATCTTCTATTTATGATCTTTCAAGGTTATCTTAAATGGTGGGCGCATAATAAGGTGTTTTGCAAGGTCACCTTCGGTGAGGACTTTCCAGCCGTCTAACTCCCGTCTTTTTGCTTCCAGTTGCTGTTTCCGTTCTACATTCTCCTTTGTATTTTCAAAATAAAAATTGTGTGTGCGTTGTATCTAAAATTATATTGCGAAATAAAACGTATTTAAATAATTCGATTCTTGTAAAAGATAAATGTTTCTTCCAAATCACTAATAAATTAAATCTATACCTGACGAGGTTCTTGCGAGCTTATCTCACTTTCCATATGCCTAATAGCATAACACACGCCCCTATTAAGTTATGATATAGTCTATATAATATATATATTATAATATACTATATTATATAAGTATCATATATATTAATATATATATGAGTACTTAATATTAGTGTTATAATACTAGTAGTAGCTATATATATAATTATAATGATATGTTAGTATATAAAAATAAGAGATTATTAATATACTATAAGAGATCAAAATGTTCATACTGCTTACTTGAAGTCTGTATGTGTCTACGACGGTGCGGATGAGGTCCCCAAGGTAAGGTCGATCCTGCTTACCTGAATATAGACTCCAAAGTGTCGAAACCAAACTCCTACGTCCATGAGTGAAATGAACATGGTCGACCAGCAGATACGGAATACTCCATCTAATGACCCTGGCGATAGAAACAGGATGTCTGACTATGTACAAATACACTCAACTATTCCATGAGTATGGTCTATGCACTACATACTAGGTAATCAGGTAGAAATCTTACAAAGATGACGAACGAAAATACTATAATATGAGTAGTCTAAATCATTAACCATGAAGAACTCCACCTATATAAGCTGATAATGGTGCTCCATTGCTCAACCGCTGGGATATCACAAAAAGCCTAATCCGTTTTTCATCACAGTGAAGTGCTTACATTCATACATGTCATTGACGATTCTATTCATCTTACACAACAAACTAGTATTGTAAAACAATGGTCATATCAAAACTAACCGTATATAAGTTGAGGCTATAAATATTCAAAATGACGACGATAGCGCCAAGTCCAAACGATTTATCCTCTGGAGTTCGCCTGTAGCATCAGGACATACCCAAACAACCCAAGATTCAGCACGCAGACATCTTCCCCCTCAAAAGGATCTATAACCGCTGGCACTTTTATAATATAGAAAAAATCGAGTGATCCACTAGTACAAACTCAACGCATCATTCAAAGCAATTCAGGGCCATAGTCACAACCCAAACTGCGGTTCCCAAGTAAGGCAATCTAACAGACCAGTCCCATTTGCAACAAACGCTAGTTAACGATTGATGAGACGCATGCGCCTGTCTATAAGATGCTCACGGTGAGCAGAATGTAAGAGTCAATACAAAGAATAACAAATGCTGCCTCCTTTGCGCATTATACTGCCCCAGTTCAAAACACATGACGTGCTGATTGCAACCACAACTTCCCCACCATCAAACAACGTGTTAGCCTAGTATAGAGGTGAGTGTAAAATAAAAACCTCAAGTCAGCCAAAGTAAGTAACTCGAGTCGCGTAGTAAAAGCAGCGTTGCAAAATTCTTGTGCTGCTGCTCTGAGCTATTGTGAACAAATCGATTCATCATAACACTGATAAATAACAGAAGCCACAACCCCATACAGGCAAAGTTACGCAAAAGATACAACCCATTAATAACACCGGACGGAACGACTTTCCAGGTTACTCATAAAATCCAACAAACGTTTAACCTCAAAATAGAACAACCATAACCCTAAAGTAGATATCATCAAATATTAAAAAATATACACACGTAATATTTACTCGTGTCATAAAACGTGAGAACCAAAGAAACACGAACATGAAATAACGCCTAGTCCTCAACACACCAGCCCCAACAATAGCCCAAAAAGAAACAAGAACCCCACCCACACGCAACACCCAAAAAACAAAACCCAACCAAATCCGACCAATACAGCAACAACCAAAGACACACGCCCACAACAGCCGGACAAACATGCACAGGAAACAAAAGCACACCGAGAAAAACCTATGAGCGTGTTAAAACCCCCCACCGGGGGAGGGCCCCCACAAGAGAGCCAAGCCCAAACCCAACCAGCCCGCCTGTGTTGTGTCAGGTGTCGTGTCGTGTCGCTGATAGCGAGGGTGACGGGAAACAACCAGGTAGTGATATGCCAGCAAACCACTGAACCCAAAAAAGCACATTACCAACAACAAATACCCAACCCCAAAATAATCACAACTTTCACAAACTACAAAAGGCCAAAAGGTAAAAATTCACCCAACACAATAGAGACTCGGTCTTCCCACCACTAGAAATCAACAACTCCCTTCACCATACATTAAGGGCTATTGACAAACTCACCAAAGATACAAAGAAGGGCCTCCAATTTTAACTACCAAAGGGGCCATTAGAAAACATTCACAACCCCTCTTTAACACCCGAAATCTGCAACTCTGATAAAAACAAAGGAACGTTATCAGACCATTAAAATTTTTATACCCCAAATATAACTTTCAATTAACTCTCTAACACAATATAAATTTCCAACTCATCTCCACCCATGGGGCAGAAAAAATAAAAATACCCAACGACAACATGGAAAAGCCTGAAGAAAAAAAGAACATGGCAGATTAGGGTGAAACGTCTCTACACTCAAAAAAAAACACCCACCAAAAGAAGCGTTAAGGGGACAAACGACCTCCCTTCCCCTCCCCCAAACTTACTATGCTATGTCCTTGCAACAACACTACTCCAACAATCTCCAACAAACCCACTCAACCCAAATAAAAAAAAATAATACGCAACCTCAGAAAAAACGAAATTATAAAAACTAATCACTCCCTCTCTTCACTACATTTTAGAAATTAACTCGCCCTATCAAAAACTTTAAAAAACTCCCAAGCCTCCTACCCAAAAACATCCTCAAACCTTCCTTAAGCACCTTTGGACCAACCTCTATATCATTTCATCACAAAATTTTCAACAAGTTTCTTGTGGTCTCACTCAACTAAAAAAAGCATAAAATCATACCAATTTTAAAAAACCCAGGGAAAAAATTACCCCAACTCCACTCAGCAGATCGACTGAATCCGTCCGCGCCCAAACAAGAAATCAGCCAAAGCAAACCCAACGTCGCCCCCACAAACAGCCAACACACCATGGGTGTGCTCACCCCATAGTAACAGATCAATCAAATGTATCAGTCAGAATCAATCAGGAAATATAAACCAACACAAAACACCACCAAAACGGAAAAAAAAAAAAACAATGTAAAGGTGGTGAAGATGTTGGGGAAAAGCGAGTTAATTTCTAATTAGTGAAAGAGGGAAGGTTGATTTAGTTTATACATTTCGTTTTTTATCTGAGGTTGCGTATTATTTTTTCTTTTATTTTGGGTGAGTGGGTTTGTTTGGAGATTTTGGAGTAGTGTTGTGCAAGGACATAGCATAGTAGTTTGGGGGAGGGGGGAGTCGTTTTGTCCCCTTAACGCTTCTTTTGTGGGTGTTTTTTTTTGAGTTGTAGAGACGTTTCACTATCTGCCATGTTCTTTTTTCTTCAGGCTTCCATGTTTGTCGTTGAGTATTTTTTTTTGATTTTTTTCTGCCCTATGCCGGTGGAGATGAGGTTGGAATTTATGTGTTTAGAGAGTTAATTTGAACAGTTATATTTGGGGTATAAAAATTTTAATGTCTGATAACGTTCCTTTTTTTATTCAGGTTGCAGATTTTCGGGGTGTTAAAGAGGGGGTTTGTAATGTTTTCTATGGCCCTTTGGTATGTAAAGATTGGAGGCTCTTTGTATAACTTTGGTGAGTTTGTCAATAGCCTTATGTATGGTGAAGGAGTTGTTGATTTCTAGTGGTGGAAGACGAGTCTCTATGTGTTGGGTGAATTTTTACCCTTTTGCCTTTTGTAGTTTGTGAAAGTTGTGATTATTTTGGGGTTGGGTATTTTTGTTGTATATGTGATTATTATTGGTACGTGGTCTGATGAGAGGTCTATTTCTGTGTTCCATGTTATGTTGGTGAAGAGAGACGGAGAGGAGAAAGTGATGTCTGGGGATGTTTGGGATTGGTTAGCTTGTGGTGGGATTCGGGTGGGGAGGTTTTTAAAATTTAGGATATTTAAGGTATCTAATTCATCAAGGATGTGAATTCCTCGGTTATCTGTGAGATGTTTACTGTACCAGGCTGTGTGATGGGCGTTGAAGTCGCCTCCTATTATCAGGTTGTTGAATGTATTGATAGGATTTAGGTTGGGTTTGTAGTTGTTTGGGCAATGTTGAGATGTGGGGTGAGGGATATATATGTTTAATATTTTATGGGAAATATTGTTGAAGAGGATGGTGAATGTTGAGGATAGGGTCATTTAATAGATTAGTGGTCTCTAGTGTAGGATAGGTTGTTTTTAATTAGAGTTAATAGGGTGTGGTTTTCTGGGAGTGTGTTTGAGTAAATGGAGTCGTATCCATAGAATGGTGTTCTTGGGGTATTTTGAGGGGTATGGGCTTCCTGTATCAAGGCTATGTCAATGTTGTGTTTATAGAGGAAAGCAAGAATTTCTGAATGTTTGTTGTTTAAGCCATTTATATTGATTTGAAGGATTTTTATTTTTAAGTTCTTTATTGTTCAAGTTGTTTGATGGTGGGGAAGTTGTTTTAGGGGGTTTGCCGAAAATGAAAGCAAGTCCATTGTGTGTTTTTGTATGGGGCAAGTACTGCGAAAAGGGTGAGAATTTGCTTTTATGGTGTCCATCTTTTGCAGTGGAAACATTTTATAGATGGCTGGTTTTCTGTTACGCGTTTGTTGCAGATGGGACAGATATATTTTATTGGGCCAGGGTTAGGGTGTACATCGCCAGATTGTTTGATGATGGTGGGAGTGATATATATAGATTATTTTTATTATCAAATTCTGCAAGGGGGTTAAGATGCCTTAGGGGGGAGAGTGTGATCTTGGAGGGTTTGATGACGTTGCGAACCGGATAAATGCTAGTATGGCATGAATTTATTATAAACGGTTAGTTCTTTTATAAATTGTTTTACAAATGTTAAGAGAAAAGGATACAGAGCATGAAATGGATAAAGACTGGTACAAGGGTTGAGGCAAATGAGGGACACATATAGATTAGGTAAAGTTTAATTAAATAATTCTTGATAGGATTCTTGATTTTGAGAGTCCACCCACAGGAAAGTTGAGGTGATGTTGCCTTAACATCTGTTTTCCATCGCCAGGGTATTGTGAGTTTCCTTTTGGCGACCATGTTTTTCACATGGGTAGGGTTTGGTTTCAGACCTTTGAGTCTATTCAGGTAGGGATTCGTCTTACCCCTTGGGGACCTCATCCGCACCGTCGTAGACCACATAAACAGACTTCAAGTAAGCAGTATGAATCTGTGGATATATATTATATATATATATATATATAATATATAATGTATATTATATATATATTATATATATATATATATATATATATATATATATATAATATATATATATATATATATATATATATATATATATAGATATTATATATATATTATATATGTGTTATGCTATTAGGCATATGGAAAGTGAGATTTTAAGCTCCGCAGAACTCGTCGGATAGATTTATTTATTTGTTTGGAAGAAACATTTATTTTACGAAATTGATTAATTTAAATACGTTTTATTTGAATATATTTTGGATAAGATTTTTATTTTGAAAATATTTTAAGAAGAATTTTATTTTGGAAAATAAAATTGTCTCGTGGGAAGAAAGTCTCACAAGGTGACTTCACACCTGATATCGTAGATACGGTGAAAGATCATAAATAGAAGATCATAAATAGAAGGTAATTGATTATTACTTGGTTCTCTCTGGAATTCTACCTTTGGTTCTATCATTGGAATACGATTCAACGTGTGGATTCTATCAGTAATTGAGTACATCTTCATTGAAGACTTATCTCTTGTTTTACGATATAATTGAAGAGACCTGATTCAAGAAAGCTCTGCTACAATAGTGAGTCATTATAAGAATACAGGCTAGATTATTATTGGATCATTTAGAAGACAATTGAGGAATATTGTTCTTGAGAAGAGATTACGAAAGTCTTGTGAGTACTCAGAGAGAAATACTATAGAAAGAATTGGATAGTAACCAGAGAGGGACTTGAAGGAAGCTATTGAAAAGAAAGTCATATTTGTACTGAGAAGTTGTCATACGACATTGAGAGCGACTTTCTACTGGATTCAGAAACTAATACATATTGTAAAGGATTTACCTTATAGAGGAAAGGACTACTAATAGTCTGTGAAGTCCATCTGCGACTTAGAAGTATTCTGGAATTCTGAAGACCTTGTGATTATTCACTGTACTTCGTGTCTGAAGTGAAAGATTACGTTGTGAAATCATACCCTAGACAATTTGGTTAATTTTATTTTGTGTTTTGAATAAACGAACTTCGGGAATTGTCACGTTATTTATTGACATTTGTCCCATCTTGTGACAATAAATTGGGGTCCTAGTCCGAAATAGTTTCTGAAGGAAAGTGAATATAGCGAACGTTGGCTTGTACTTCTCAACTATGGATTACAATTCGCTAGCAAAAATTGCTCAAGAACTCGGCTTAAAGGGAAAAGAAGCTAGAGAGTTTATAAAGGAAGAAAGAGAAGCAATTGAGAAAGCAAGCGAAGCTGCCAGAGAAGCTGCCAAAGAAGCGGCAGAGAGAGAAGCTGCCATTAAAGCAGCAGAAAGAGAAGCTGCTAAAGAAGCAGCAGAGAGAGAAGCTGCCATCAAAGCAGCAGAAAGAGAAGCTGCTAAAGAAGCAGCAGAGAGAGAAGCTGCCATTAAAGCAGCAGAAAGAGAAGCGGCTGAGAGACAAAGGGAAGCTGCCAGAGAAGCTGCCAGGGAAGCAGCAGAAAGGGAAGCTGCAAGAGAAGAGAGACAAAGAGAAGCTGAAAGAGAAGCGGCAGAGAGACAAAGAGAAGATGCCAGACAACAAAGAGAACATGAGTTGGAGCTTAGAAGGATGGAACTACAAGCTGGCAATAATACTCAACAGCAAGTTGCAAATAACAATGATGTTAAGGCGAGGGTACCAAAGCTCCCTCCTTTCGCAGATAACAGGGACGAGATTGATTGCTACCTTGAACGTTTTGAAAGATTCGCAGAAATTAATGGATGGGATAGAGGAAATTGGGCGTCACACCTTAGCGCTCTATTGACAGGGAAGGCTTTAATAGCATATTCTCGCATCCCTAAAGAAGAATCAAAGGACTATGATAAATTAAAAAACGCCCTTCTACTATGTTACAATTTAACAGAGGACGGATATAGAATAAAATTCAGAAGTGCGAAGGCATACAACGACGAAAGGCCTATCCAGTTCATAGATAGATTGAAAAATTATGTAATGAAATGGACGGAACTGGCAGAGATTAACAAAGATTTTAATGATATCATCGACTTAATAGTAGCTGAGCAGTTTCTAAATACATGCCAGAAAGAACTTGCGACATTCTTACGTGTAAGCTTAATAATCAGTCTTGATATGATTGCTAAGAAGCAAGAGAAAATAATCTCTAGAGCACAATAATAAAAAAAAAACATAATAAAAGAGTAGTCCAAATTAATAAAAAGAAGAACCCATACAAAGAGAGAAAAGGAAAAGATAACTCTGAAAAACCAATCAACCAAGTTTGAAAGACAAAAAACATCCAGTCCACATGTATATTAAATGCAGGCAAAGAAAGACCACAAAGGCACATATCGAATTGTAGAAAAATTACAAGGATGCCATTTGGGCTGGTGAATGCGGGCGCAACACTCGTTATAGCAATAATTGGAGAGAGGGACCTAAGAGGGCGGCTGCCGCTATAACAAGTGAAATTAAGCAGCGAAATAAGGATGATGTTTCTGATATTACGCCAATACGTAAAGATATGACAACTGATAAAGGCGTTGACATCATGGAACATGTTGACAGTAACAATAGGATTGCTTTAGCGTGTGGCGAAACTATACCTGTCATCAGAGCCGCGTGCGTGAAGAGCAATAGCATGAGGCACAACATTCAGAAGACGATGATGCCGGTTGTCAACGGTAAGATCAATGGAATGGCTGGGATCGTACTAAGGGATACCGGTTGTGATTGCGTCATAGTCAAAAGAAAATATACGTCAGCAGACCAAAAGACCGGGAAGAGGAAACAAGTATTGTTAATAGACAATACGATTAGAGACGCACCTGTGGTTGATATTGATGTTGATACACCCTACTACACGGGGCGTACTGAAGCTATAGCTCTTGACGACGCAATCTATGACTTGATAATAGGAAACATCCCTGGTGCGAGGAGTGCAGAAGACCCTATCGAAAGTGTGGTAATGACTCGCGCGAGAGAAACGGACGATTTGCAGAAGGAAGAGATCACAGCGCATGAGGATACAATGGAGCATCCTGACGGCCAGGTAGTAATGTCATGCGCGGGCGAAACGACCGGCTTGCAAGAGGAGGTAACGGAGGCGCTTGATGCCACATTAGAGCACCCTGTCGATCAGGTGGTAATGCCGCGCGCGAGTAGTACAAACGATTTACAGGAGGAGGGGTCAGCTGTACCTGAGATCACTCAACAACCATATGAGGACGTAGTTACTCGCGAAAAATTCATCGAATTCCAGAGGGAAGATGAAACGCTAAATAGGTGCAGAGCATTGTGCGAAATGGCAAATAAAGAAGAAAGGCAGTCATTCTACAACATAAAAAAGGGGATTTTGTACCGTTGCAAACAAGAGAAAGAGGATACAAGCGAACAAATCGTAGTACCGAAGAGACTACGAAAGGAAGTTATGATTATGGCACATGACAGTATCATGGGAGGACATCTCGGGATTAAGAAAACGACGGATAAGGTACTCTCAGAGTTCTACTGGCCAGGAATGAATGAAGACATATCCAGATTTTGTCACTCCTGTGATATTTGCCAGAAGACGGTACCAAAAGGGAAGATTGTAAAAACGCCATTAACAAAAGTCCCACTTATAGGAACACCGTTCAAGAGGGTGGCGGTAGATCTTGTAGGACCGATTGTGCCTTCCTCTCAAGATGGGTATAAGTATATACTAACTCTTGTAGACTATGCCACGAGGTACCCAGAAGCTGTACCGTTAAAAAACATTGACACAGAGACTGTTGCTGAAGCTCTGGTGGACTTGTACAGTAGGCTTGGGGTACCGGATGAAATACTAACTGACCTAGGGACACAGTTCGTGTCAAAATGCATGAAGGAAGTCTCTAAGCTATTGAATGTGAAGCAACTGTGCACAAGTCCTTATCATCCAATATGTAACGGCCTTGTTGAAAAATTCAATGGTACGATGAAGAGGATGTTAAAAAGGTTGTGCAGCGAACAACCCAGGAGGTGGAATAAATACATTAACCCTTTATTATTTGCTTATCGTGAAGTGCCACAGGAGAGTACTGGATTCGCACCTTTTGAACTTTTATATGGTAGGACCGTGAGAGGTCCTATGCAAATTATGAAAGAGTTATGGATTAATGAGCGACAGCAAGACGAGGTGACGAATAGTTACCAGTATGTTTTTAAGTTGAGGGAAAAACTGGAGGAAACCCTGAAAATAGCGTCAGCAGAATTAGAAAAAGCCCAAAATAGATACAAGCACTATTACGATAAAAGCGCCAAGGAAAGGAGATTTAGAATAGGGGATGCCGTTTTAATATTATTACCCACTGAAAGTAACAAACTATTGATGCAATGGAAGGGACCTTATGAAATCGTCGGAACTGTTGGCGAGAATGATTACAGAGTGAAAGTTAACGAGAAAGTTAAGACCTATCACGCAAACTTATTAAAAAAATACAACAAAAGGAGTGAAGAAACACCGGATGATATACATATCGCGTGCGTAGGTGTGGTGGATTTGGAAGAGTGTGAGAAAGAAGAATTAGATTTGGAAGAGGACGCTATCGTCTTAGGGAACTGCACACCTAAAGAGAGCGTTAGTGATATTAAGATTGGGGTTGAGATAGATGAAGATAAGAAGACAGAGATAAAAGAGATATTAAATGAGTATAAACATGTATTTACGGATCTGCCTGGTAATGTCGATATAGTGCAACATGAAATCAACTTAACGTCCGAAGTCCCAATAAAAAGCAAAGCTTACCCCATACCTTATGCACTGAGGGAGACACTAAAAAAAGAGGTCGCTGAAATGTTAAAAATGGGAGTAATCAGGGAGTCCGAGTCACCTTATGCATCCCCGATAGTGATGGTGAAAAAGAAAGATGGATCAAACCGGGTATGCGCAGATTACAGAAAATTAAATCAGGTTACGATATTCGATCCCGAGCCAATGACCATGACTGAGGAGATATTTGCCAGATTTGCGAAAGACAAATACTACTCAAAAATCGATTTAAGCAAGGGGTACTGGCAAATACCTGTGAGGGGCCAAGATATTCCGAAGACAGCCTTCGTAACGCCAGACGGGCATTATGAATTTTTAAGGATGCCATTTGGGCTGGTGAATGCGGGCGCAACACTCGTTAGGGCTGTAAGGAAAATACTCAGAGGAATGAAAAGTACTGATAGCTACCTGGACGATATAATTGTGCATACGGAAACCTGGGACGACCATATAAATGAAATAAGAGAATTGTTGAGTAGATTGGCAGATGTGGGCGCGACGCTTAGGCCGTCAAAATGCGAAATCGCTGTGAGAGACTTGGAATTCCTAGGCCACAAGCTGACGGAAGGAGTTGTGGGTCTACAAGATGACAACGTGAAGAAAATTAGAGACGCTGAGAGGCCACATACCAAGAAAGGGGTCAGATCATTCCTAGGGCTGACAGGGTTCTATAGGAATTTTATACCCGACTACTCAACAATAGCCTCACCATTAACTGATTTAACCAAGAATAAATATATATATAATATATCATATATATTCGCATAGAAAGCATTCGAGACTTTGAAAAGGATGCTAGTTAGTAAGCCCATATTACGACTTCCCGACCTTACTAGGTCATTCGTACTCCAAACCGACGCGAGTGATGCGGCTGTAGGGGCAGTACTGCTGCAGCAGTTTGATGATGGACTGTTCCCTATAGCGTATGCAAGCAAAAAACTATCTACAAGTGAAAGGGTTTATTCCACACTGGAAAAAGAAGGACTTGGCATAATATTCGGGGTACGAAAGTTTGATAACTATCTATACGGGAAGGAATTTGTTCTGCAGACGGATCACCAGCCGCTTATATATATGCAGAAGACTAAATATATAAATGCCAAAGTAATGAGATGGGCACTGTTTTTACAGAAGTATAAATTTAGGCTCGAATCGATCAAAGGCATGAAAAATACTGCTGCAGATTATCTGACGAGGATTGGGATGTAAAGTATTAATGTTTTTGTTAAAAGAAAAGCCCTGTTTTCTTTCTTAATGGGGGCGTGTGTTATGCTATTAGGAATATCAAGGATGAAATTTTAAGCTCCGCGGAGATGAGCGATTAGATTTATTTATTTTCGTGGAAATATTATTTATTTGATAAAAGCAACTAATTTAAGGATAATTTCTATTTAAAAACATTTTAAGAAAATTTAATTTTTAAGATAAAATTATCCCATGGGAATAAAGAAATCAAAGGTAACTTCACACCTGATATCTTCGATACAGTGAAAGTTCATAAATAGAGGTCAATTTGTTCTCACGGGGGTTCTATCTCTTGTTGGAAATCTATCGTTGGAGACCTGTCTATTGTATCAAATTCATATTTAGAAGATTCTGTTTTTCAGTAAAACTCTACGGCAGAAAAGAGTTATAAGAAGAATACAGATCGGATAGATATTTTATACAATTGAAAGATATTAGTGGAATATTGTTTTTGAAAGGAGAATTTGGGTTGTCTTATGTGTATTTAAAGGAAAACACTTTTGAGAAAGTTTGATAGATACCTAAGAAGAACTTAGAAAGTTATTTTGAAGAAAGACAATACGTTCTGAAATCACTTGAAGACTTTGAGCTTGACTACAAGCTAAATTCAGAAGCTATTTATTGAAGAATTATTTTCGAATTGAAAGGAAGACTTTGTGTTTATTCATTGAAGAATAACTTTCGAATTAGAAGAATATTTGGTGATCATTTATTGAGGAATAACTTACAAGTTGATGAGAAGACTTTTATGATTATTCACTGAGGAATAATTTACAGATCAGAAGGAACACTTTGTGATTATTTATTGTACAGACTACTGATAGTCTGTTGGAATCCTCTAGTGACTTGGAAGTGATATAGAATCCAGAAGGCTTTGTAATCGTTTATTGAATTGTCTACTGATAGTCTGTTGAAGTCTTCTATTGACTTGGAAACGATTTGGAACCAAATAGACTTCGTGAATATTTGTTGAACTTTTGTATCTGAAGTAGTGGTCTACATTGTGAAGTTTTACCCTAGACAACTTAGTTTATATTATTTTGTGATTTGAATAAAAGAACTCCGGGGATTGTCACGTTTATTTATTGGCGGAAATCCCATCTTGTGACAATATATATATATATATATATATATATATATATATATATATATATATATATATATATATATATATATATATATATATATATATATATATATATATATATATATATATATATATATATATAGCATATATATATGCTATATATATATATATATATATATATATATATATATATAAATAGGAGGGGGTAAGGCCTCAGCCTTCGGGCTGAGGCTCCAGAGCCCGCTTACACCCTTCAGTGATCCCCCTCTCATCCACACCCCAGGGGGGCCAGCATCCCTCCTGGGCTTTCTCTCGAGGTGGTGTGTTGCTTTAGATACTCTTGGTTAATGAAACTTGTTTATTCGTAAGTTAGGTATGTTATGTTAAATATTACTGACAGGGTGAAATTAACACTGATTTGGTAGAGAAATGATGAGTTTGTAAGATATTACTGTGTTACCTGACGATGATGTTAGAAACGTGAGCCTAGGTTAAGTTTTTGTTGAGTAATGTCAGGTTTGCCCGAGAATTTTGCTAACGTCTACGTTTATTTATAGTTCAAATGATGTTATACTAGAGACGTGTGACAAGAAGATAGTGTCAATTCATAGGTCGAAATGCTGGTATCTTTGATAGATGGGTCACTTTGTTAAGGGATTTTGTTAGATAATACGTCTTACTCAGCCACATAAGGGCTTAGGGCTGTGCCCTTACCGCTTACACTCCCTTCACCTGAGCTAGTCTTCGTGCATCTCTCTGGGTGATCTCCAAGTAGTGCTTACAGTGCTATCAAATCGCCTTCTGTATGATGCGCTGTTGCTTAATCTAACAGTTTTGAAATGATATTTTCTGAAAGGGGGCGGGGTCTAAAATAGGGTAAGGATAAAAATATTTCATGTTACCTCACGAAAGCGTTAGGTGTTACAAGGAGCACATCCCCCTGGGTTTTCTCTCGAAAGGTAATGTGTTGCTTTAGACACTCTTGATTAATGAAAACGGTTTATTCGTAAGTTAGGTATGTTATGTTAAATATTGCTATGACAATGTGAAAATAATACTTGATTTGTTAGAGAGATGATGAGTTTGTAAGATATTACTGTGTTAATTGACGATGATGAGTTAGAAACGTGAGCCTAGGGTAAGTTTTTGTTGAATGTTAGGTTTGCCCTAGAATTTTGCAAATGTCTATGTTTATTCATAGTCTGATGTTATACTCAAAACGAGGGACACTTTGATGAAAATGTAATTCGTAGTTCCATATGTTGGTATCTTTTTGATAGATTGGTCACTTTGTTGAGGGATTTTGTTAGATGATGCGGTTTTACCTGTTGCTGATGTGCGAGAAAAGTGGGAACATATCGAGTATTGTATGACCTGTTAGCTACTTTACCTTTGATAAGTAGGGAATTTTCAGGTTGTTAGCTGATTATTCATACGCGAGGTATGTTAAGTTTGCCTTTGTACAAAATATTCTTAGTTCAGATATGTTAGCTTTATTGATGTTAAAGCTTTGTTATGGCATATATTCGATAGTTAGTATATAAAGAACTCATTTTGCGCTTGTTTATCCGAAATGATACTTGAAATGTAAATCAGCGTTCGTTAATGTAAAATTAACATTGATATGTTAGAGATATGCCGGAAAAATGTGAATAGGTTACGTTTTGTACGCTGTGTTAGGTACTTTACCGCTGTTAAGTATGAGCTTTGTTAATGTTAGTTGTTTATTCAGACGTAAGGTGTGTTAGGTTTTTTTAGTCCACATGATGCTGTTATGCGTTAGCTTTATTAATGTGGAAAACCTTGTTATGTTAGCATATATTCGTTGGTTTGTATATAAAGAACTTATCTTTGTACTATGTTACGTTGTTGTTAGTTGTTGTTGCCCAATGAGAATATATATACCTTTGAACTGAGGTTCATTCGTACGTCAGGCTCTTGTTTACTCTTTCTTCATTGAAAGAAAGAATCATTACATTTAAGGATGTTTATTATCTATTTTCTTCGTAGGATAGTTTTTCGTGTGTTGATACGATGATATCTCCCGCATCTCTACCTGTTGTTGATATCTTCATGAGGAGTTTCATTATTAACGATGTGTTATTTATATTTAATCGTAAACCGAATGGCGACTGCCAAGACATTGTATTCCCGCCAGAGGGTCAAATATAATAAATATTGCATCACTTTATGCAAATGAATACATAAAAATCATTTTCATGTTTCGAGTTGATATTTTGAAAGGAGGCGGAGTCTAAAAAAGAGATAATGTTGTTATTTGGGTTATGATAAATTGTTAAATATTGGTATTTAGATAATGTAAAAACCGGTAGGTTTGGGTAATATATTAGTTGGTCTGTAAGGATAATCGGTCAGCATGATATTTTTGATAAATGTTACTGTGTCAACGTAAGATTAACGTTAATATGTTAGATATGCTTGGTAAAAAGGAACAGGTTACGTTTCAGTAAAGCATATTTACCAGGCTGGCGTGGAACTTGTATAATGCTTGACAGTTTAGGACGTGATGTTAGGTTTGTACCGTTGTGTTACTATTTTCCTGGTTCATGTGATGCTATGTTAGCTATATTAATATGAAAACCTTGTTATGTTAGTATATATCGATGGTTATATATAAAAGAACTCATTTTGTGCTATAAGTTTATCCGAAACGATGCTCTAAAGGCGATTGCAAATCATTTCTGTTGGTACGTAAAATTAACATCGATATGTTAGAGAGTATGTTGAAAAGGTGAATAGGGTCGTTTTTGTATGCCATGCTAGGTACTTTACTGTTAAGTATGGAACTGTTAATATATGTTTATTCTAGCGTAAGGTGTGTTAGATTTGTTATTGTACATTATATTCTTAGTTCTGGTAATGCTATGTTAGCTTATTAGTGAAACAATGTTAATGTTGTTATGGTTTGTTGGTTAGCGGCAACGAAAACGCAGCGTTTCACGATACGAAACGGTTAAACACCCAAACGAAAATGAACGGCTTTTG
>JABUQX010138195.1:17500-19508 GCA_015478945.1 Trachelipus rathkii | reverse complement strand
AGTATAGCAGGCAGCAGCAGGCATATATATATGCTATATATATATATGTGTTATATATATATATATATATATATATATATATATATATATATAGCTTTAAATCACGGAAATACTCTAAAAAAATTAATAATGAAGCATGACAAAAAACGAAAATGATTTTGGTCTTAACGAAAAAAAGTTACAGCCTCTCAAAGTTTAAAATTTTCCCATTGGCTTTCTTATAAAAAAATTAGTGGCCTCTTGCTCGTTTACGGTATTCTAGTTCAGGTTATGATAAGATTTGTTAAGTATTCATAGATTTTCTCTGTGTTTACCTAACAAAACCCATCATAACCTGAACTAGAGGGCCTGAAATGAGACCTAACCTGGATGGATCAAAAATGAAAAGCCTATGGGGGTTTTAACAACTTTGAAAGGCTGTAACCTTTTTCCTAAAGAGACCGAAACGTTGTTTTTTTTTTTATTCTTCATTATTATTTATTTTAGAGTACATTCTGTGATTTTTATAAAAATCGGGGGTGAAGCCCCTCTACGCTACTATTAACTATATATATATATATATATATATATATATATATATATATATTTATATATATATATATATATATATATATATATATATATATATATATATATATGTTGTTCTCTACCACATAACCTCAACCCAGAGATCGAAGAGGAACCTCAATCCCGATATTGGAAATTATATATATATATATATATATATATATTGTTAATATATATTAAAGTTGTATATAGCAGCAGCAGAAAGATATATATATATATATATATATATATATATATATATATATATATATATATATATATATATATAAGATATATAAATATTATATATTTATATAATTTATATATATATATATATATATTAAATTGAGCAACATTCATTCTTTATTGATGAAAATGCATCATATGAATGAGTGAGTCTTCGGGATGAGTTAATCTGTGACTAGTTCGTAACTGACTCGTTTTCGCTCATCAATGATAACTTTCATGGGTCGTTCACTTCCAAGAACTTTTATTTCCGAAATAAAAATATAAAAATAAGTCGAAAATATAAATATTCAATATTTGTTTTCGTAAAATGGGGAGAATCCTTAAATTATAAAAGCGAATTAATAATAAAATAATTTTTAAATTAATACTCAAATATCTTTCTGGTTATAACTTATCTGGAATATTACACAACTCAGTTTGGTTTTAAAATCACCTACTTATGGAAATATTAAATAATTCCAAATTCTTAAGAGTAGGTGTCGGAAGCTCAAGATTGAAATATTATATATCTTCTCATGTATAATTATATAAAATTCTTAACTGGATAATTGCTAGTTGTAAATTCAGTATTTAAAAAATCCATCTCCTCAAAAACTAACTTTAGTTGCGCAAAATTTTATTAACATACTAATTAACGTTTGGCATGATTTTAATGTAAATAGAAATGAGCAAAATCTACAAAAGTTTAAAACAAAACCAGAAAAAACTTTTTAATGATAAACAAAAGTTTCAAAGCTTTTCACTAAAAGATTTAATGTATTACTTTTTACCTTAACCATTACAAACATAACTTTACAATGTAAAACATTAATCTAGCTTACAAGAAATTGTAGAAAACTCTTCAATCTGAAACTGAACTAAGGTATTATTCATTTATCTACGATAAAATATTTTACAAGTTGCAAGTTACTGTAATCTAAAAATTAATTTTTCAATGATCACATCAAAACTTAAAAATATTTGCCACCGTTAAACCAAAAAAAGAACAAATAGTTTCATCAACCAGCTGTTTAAATATTGTACCGTCTACAGCCTTAAAATTTTCTTAGACTAACGCTTTCTGAACAACACTATTTTATAATCAGTCTAGTTTCAAAATGCTTTTAGAATTAGCCAATTCTGACACGTTCTTTTGATTTTAACAGTAGAATATAAACATCAACGCATTACTACTACTACTCACTCACATTTGGTTATTCGTTAGGAGTCTGGT
>JABUQX010138195.1:0-7500 GCA_015478945.1 Trachelipus rathkii | reverse complement strand
ACCCTGATTTGAGTTATGCACTGGAAAACTGTACGTCCAGATATTATAGAGATGTATCAATTGTTCCGTAAAATGCTCTCATTGGCTTGAGACTATTGATCTCCGAACTTATCGCGTGCTTAGAGAAGAAGTTCTTATCCGAATGATACAGGGGCCCTTTGATGACACTACTGTTTTATTCGGGGTTATGATGTATCCCAGAAGACATTTGTAACGAGTTCAACTTTCACTTCAAGATGAAAGTGCGCAATCTCTTTTCGACAGGTCCAAAGGATTAAGGAAAATATCTAGGTCTCTCTGGGATCATTTCTTCCCAAATTCTTCTTTAGTTAAACTTGTGTGGGACTGCCAATAAGTCTTCTCTATTGCTGTTGCTGTATAGCTTAATGTAGCGCCTCTATGATTCTCATTTAATTATATTCTGTATATGGTAAACTCGCTTATATCGTTTTACTACGTACAATCACCGTGCAAGTCTCCAGGGATATAAAATTTCTCACGCTCTCGACCAGTGGCTCCGTGCTGACCGCTTCCTGGACTCCCAGGATTACTTGCCACTGTTTTACTGCCTGCATTAAAAAGTACTCCACGTTCCCAATTACTTCCCATATAGTGGGCTCTCCACCCAGTGGCTGATATGGTCGCCCTCCACTTTTCACATGAAAGCCCTCCGACTTCTTGCGAGCAGAGTCTTCTTGTAGAACGTTTAACTCAGTATATGCATTTGCTCGACTTATTCTGTGCTTTAAGTTGTTAGTGAATTCTGCATATCCTTGGCCAAATAATGATACAATGAAAATGGTTAGAGGAGATATCCACAAAAAATTGTACGGACCAAGGCCATAAATAACTTTTATATAAATAAATTATATATTATATTATATTAACTAATAATATAAAATCCGTATATATCTAATTATAAATAAAATAAGATAAATATATATTATCTTATATTATTATAATAAATATATACTAATAATAGAATATCATATTACTTTAAACACTATATACAGAATAGACTATATAATCTAATATAAGTAATAATAACTTAATATTAATATATATATATATAATATAATATAGAATAATAATAATAATAAACTCTATCTGATAATATACTTATAAATAATAAAATATATAATGCTAGTTATTCTCATCTTACTATATAATCATATATAGAAAGGAAAGTTGCATTTTTTCCGTTGTTTATTCAGTCTTCGTAAAATTTTATCTGTAGGTTCTTTCTTCTCTTTTAGATTATTCTTTTAACTTATCGGTTAAAAAATAAGTTTCATTGATTGGGTTTTATTAAATACGTTCAAATTAGCTGTTTCAGATGAGTTTTCCAAGTATATAAGTTTGATTGCGACAACAATTATTTATCGAACCAGCTCTCTATGCTCCATTGAATTATTATATAAAATATAACGTAGATAATTAAAATTCTTTATAGATTTTGAATGCTGATATAGTTTGATATGATACAGAATTTCTTATATATAAACTAATAACATTATAAGTGATTAATTGCTAAGATTTCGATCTTTGTCTATTTTGAGTTCTAATCTCACACTAAAACCGTATATTTTAAAATAATGATTTACCATTTAACAGTATTATTTATAGATAGAATAAATTAAAGTATACAAATTTTTCTCTGCTATTGTAAGGATGAAAATTTCTAGATTGTCTTTCCTTATTTTAGTAGTTAATAATATTAATTTAGACATTATAATTTCCTACGTATTTTATATATGAAATAATCCAATTTTATTGTGGACTTTTGTTAATTAAATTCTGTAATTGTATGTTATAATTACGTGAATAATTTTTAGTATGAAATATGATGTCCTGAGTTTGCATTTTTTCTTATTGTGTTATTAATGAATATTTCAAAGTTTTCTTAGTTGTTAATTGTATAGATATTTAATTGTTATATTGGTAAATAAAAAATATGTATATATATTTATTTTTCTTATATTTTATTTATTATGAGAGTATTATCCGATAATACTTAGATTTTAGTTATTCTTGAATTTCATAATTTTTCTAGTTTTGATTCAGAATTTTTAGTTTTTTGTGTTTTTCAATGATAAAATTTTAGATGTGTTATTTTACTTTACTGATGAAATCAATTAATATCCATTTTTCTGTGTTATTAATAATGATAATTTAGACTGTAATTCTTGCGATGCTAATTGTATGACAGCCGGGATTGTGAGAAAATGAAGATCAGTAATTATTTTCAATTTGCTGGGGAAATTGAAAACCCAGAAGTAGATCAAGCAATGACGTTGTTAGTTTTTTATGAGTGTGATATGTCCCAATTTCGTGTTTATATTTTTTGAAGATTGAAAAATGCCTGTTCAGAGCTAGGTTTAGGTTTATTTGAAGGGAAGTTGACTGATGAATTTTATATGTTTTGATTTTCGTGATTTAAATATCTGTTGTCAATTTTCGGGTTATTATTGCAGATTTTTGGCGAAAAAGTATAACTTTCCGATTATTTTCTTTTTGAGAGGATTAACTTGAATTTGGAGAATTAATTCTAATTTTTCTCTTTTAGAATTGTAAGTTTGAAGATTTTTGTTGCTATTTCATATTTTGATATCTATTAAGGTGAATTCTATAATTTTTGTGGAGATCTTCGAGATATTAATTCCCAGTTTTTGTGTTTTTTTTATGTTTTGTGATTAATGAAGATAACTTGAGGTATTGATAAAGAACTTGTTTGTAAGCTTTAAATATCACTTATCAAAAATAAGAACACTTTATGAATAACAAATATATTGAAGAGGCTAAATTTTTAAAATATTAGTGCTATAAGTGGATCAACAAAAGCTTGTGAAAAGAAGATATATTATATAATAATTAATATTAGCATATTAATTCTGAAGTAATTTAAACGGTGTATTAATACGGCCTTGCTGACCATTTTTCTTAGAAGAATTGTATGTATATTCATGCAAGTAACTTGAATAAATATATGTTTTATTGTCTATGGTTATCGGGTGATTTGTAACACCTTGCGGACTCTCTTTTGCTTCACCCTGAATTGCACTCCTTTAATTTTTGTCTGTATTACTAAAACCTCCGTTAACAGTAATGTAATTAGTGGTTTGTCTACTCGAATAGACATTGTAATAGGTTTACATAAACTCTAAGTGTTTTATAAAGAAAATAAAATAATTGGCTAATATCAAAAACAATTGTTCTAACATCAAGCTATACATATCAATCTTAACAACATACACATTCTCAACATACGAATCAGACAACAACAACGAAGCAACAACTGAACAACAAGCAACGAACAATGAACAAAATTTAGACAAGCAATCCAAAGACAACAGCAAAATAATCAAGAACAAAGATAACAATAAAAGTTATCAACAATTGAGGATAGAGTCCTGACCTTACCATTCTCATTAACAGTAACTCATTTAAATAGTCTAGTAGAAATAATAAAAGCAGTGGCGCCTTTTACAAGTCAGGATTATTAGGAATATCCCACGAGGATAAAAATTTTAAAAAGAGAAAAAACTTACATTGAAAAAATTAATTAAGCCATAAATAAATTAATAGAGAACAGAAACGTTCCCTCCCGTTGAAAAGGACCCGCCCGGGTGAGTTTGGGTGATTATTATACATATTTTTGACGAGATATATATATATTAATTTAGGGGCATATATATATATTGATATATATTATTAAAAAGATAAGTAGTAATATAATTATATATTAATTTTATATTATATTATCTATACTATTATATATCCCATGTATATATATATTATATGTATTATCCCGAGTTATTATAATATATAGTACATATTATATGAATAATAGTAATATATTATTATTAATTATATAATTATATATAAATAACATTTATATAATATATAATGAGTATTATAGTATATATATAATTAGTGAGTATTAATTATATAGAAGTTGTTATATATATTACTACTAGAGTATTTACATAATTTGTAATATATTAATATATACTATATCATAATACTTATCTATATTATGAGTAGATTATTATGATAATATTAGATTATATATAAATTAATATTATTCCAAACCCTCGGATTAGTATGATATATATATTTTATAAAATGATTATTGTAAAGAATATATGATAGAGTTTACAATTATACAGTTTATACATGTTATTGTTCAGTGTTTTATGATATTACGTTTTATTTATATGTAGATATATTATATAAATATAGATATAGGGAGTTATCGCTGTATTATATATTGTGGTTATTTATATATATATCTATTAATTATAAGATAGTATATTAAATGTTTATATTGTAGTTAATCAAACTCTGAGATATATTTAGATTCATTTCTTAGTTGGAATTGTGTTAATGGAACAGTTTTTAATTATTCGTAGTTTGTAAAATTATTTCGTTGTCTCTAAAGTCAGAGCAGAAAGATCGTGAGTTTTGAATCGCTATTTTCTATTGATACCTTATATATTTAACTTTAGTTTAAATATAACATAGAACCTTTGTGTTGAGAAAGTAATTAATTTCACAAATTCATAAGACAGAGAAAGTAGAGCTGTAATAAAAAGAAATGTAAAGAAATTATGACATCTTTTTCAAATTTCCTTTCTCGGTACAATAAAAAAAAATCTAAAAAAAAAAAAAATCATCCTGTTGTCGCAAAATACATAGTTTGCTTTTCTTTTTAGCTCGTAAATTTCATTACCTATCTGAAATATATTTTTTTATTCTCTATCATTACATAATATGAATGAAAGCGTTTAAAACAGTGTGTACACGTTTATTTGTTAAAATGTAATGATCGTGTTTTCGCTTAGTTGTTAAATCATTTTTCTCGCTCTCTCTCGTCTCTCTCTCACTCACTCTTTATTCTCTTGCAAACAAAAATATAAAAAGCTTCTACGTCACAATCATAGTGCCTCAGACAACTCTGTACATTGATACAATCAGGCAGACAACACTAGTAAAACTGGAAAGCCCTGACGTTTCGTTTAATACATTTCCACGGATCACCTATGTAACGATTTTCAGCTAATTGAGACCCTCTGAATATAGGCTTTCCTAAAAGAGCGGCATTCAACGCTCTCCGTCTTACGTTCCGATCTGCTTCACTCGCTCATCTCTCTTTCACATCCTGCTTTCCCCTTTTCCCTCCCTTCCGCTGCTTATGTACAACATAGCTGATTGGAAAGAGATTGACCGATTACTTTGCGACTATGGTTTTATAACATGAACTGAGTTATTGAAGATATACATTGATACAGGAGACACTGTCATTCTGGCAAGTACTCGTCATCCGAAAGTAAATTATTCTATTATTTAGAGTTGATAATATATAATTTCTGTTATCATCTCTTCGGTTTCTCCCACTTGTACTCACACTCTATCACTCATTTATCATTGAAATTCAAAATCTGATCAAAAGCTTCGTCAAATCAGTGAGCGACCAATAAATTCTCTACAACGTCTAACCTATGTATGTCTGGATATATGTCCAAATTTATTTATAAATAGTAGGCCTACTTTTATAATATTATTTATGTGATTATTCATTCCTCATTTATTTTAAGCTGATTTCTATTCAAAATTTAAAGTTAAATAAACCAATTCATCAACAAAAGATCAAGAGTGGTAAATTGTCAGATTTTCTAGTTATTTGGGAAGCGAAATATAACAAAACAAGGATTCCTTAATTAACTAATCAATAATTTATATCGAGTAACTATGATTGAAAAATAGTTTAGTAGGGTATAGATACTTAGAGTAACTAATATAGTTTATAATAATAGGTACACGAAGGAAATAGTAGTATTACTCATAATAGTAACAGCTATAAGTTTTTAGAGTGGATATAATAAAAAATACTAGTTATAGATGCGTGATAGAATACAATATGAGTATGAATATATATGAAAAAAGTGAGGAGATTATATTATATTTATGTCGATGCTAGTTTCCTCATCAGACCGACCAGTGGTCCTAAAAGAAATGAATGTCAGGAATAAATTAGTGTTGGTAAGAAACGACCCATTCGAATTCCTATCCTCTATGAAATCCGGTGGGATTAAATCTATCGCATCTAAAGTTAATTATTATTTAATTCTCATTCAAATATCACCCTAGAAAGTATCTCATATATTATTAAAAAATGTGTGAATGTATATTTATAATATTTCTCTTTTTTTTCTTATCTTATATAACAACCTATTTTTTCTTTACTCTATTATACAAAAAATTTCTTTTTTTTTTTTTTTTTATTTTTCAATTGATTATAGTATTGTTGTTTTTTTTATTATAATGTTAATAAAGTTAGAAATAAAAATCAATTAAACTTTTATCGAATTAGCTCGTTTATATACACTATTAGTTACACTTATACACATCGCAAAATGTTCTAAATCTTTGTGCGTTGGCACAGTCCATTATTATTAGGCATTACTATTTATAAAAAGCGAATTCTGAATCTAATATTACAAACATACTTTCTCTTATAGCATGCACTCGATCTTATTTTTGTAAATTAATTATAATTTGTACTTGCCTTTAAACTTAATTTAATAACTGATGTATCAAACCAGAGATTATTACTAAGAAGCAAAGAACAGAAAACAAAAATATTTTGGTGCGATTACAAAAGATGTTATGATAAATATTTAGTAGTTACTCATCAGGATCATTGATTGATGTCTCGATTATATATGACCATGAGTTATTATATAATTATTACCAATAGTTATGTAATAAAGAAAAGATTGAATATGGCCACCCCATTGAGTTCGGTAGCTAAATCACCAGAATAAGTTTTATAATTTTTAATAACATAAGCTCCTGAAAAATTAATTACTTTGTAGATTTGAGCTAATTATTTTAACATGTCTTAAAAATAATGATTTGTGAGCCGTTTGTAAATAATGACCAGAGCGCCAGAGTACGATGGTTTCCCACTCGAACTTAATAGATTGAATATTATGACAGCTCATCGGCCGTCGCTCACACTCACATGACATATCCCACACGAGCAACACACTAACTCACACACCACACACACACATCACAACACACACAACACAAACACGACCACACACTAACACACACACTAACAACATCACACACACACACACACACAACACACACACACAACACCAATCAATGACAAATAAAATTAATACTTATTTTCGGTATATATGAGTAAATGATAGAATGGTACTAGTTGTTATATTACTAAATAGGTATTAAAATTACCGAAGAAGTATGAAAAGTATTAACCATATATATATGATAATATATATTATATATATGATGTGTAAATAAATGATATATATCATAAATACTTTATTCACTAACAAAAATCTCCCCGTCTACCTAAAAACACCTTCTAACTTTTCCTATCTCTATTTCGAATTGGTTTCATTATCTCGCCTTCTCCTGAGAAATTGTACTAATATAATCTATCCTTAGGCCTTTAACTATAAA
>JABUQX010138194.1:7500-20452 GCA_015478945.1 Trachelipus rathkii | reverse complement strand
AATTAAAGCATATAAAGGACATATTTAAAAAGTGTTTGTGTGTGGTATCGATGGTGCTACCCAGAAGTGTGAGATATTACTAAGCCACGTAAAGTTATGGAAGCAAACGAACAATCTTTTTATGACTACGCAAAGAACAATCTCCCTAGTAAGGTGCAGAGGGGGGTGTGGTTGTGGGGAACAAAGAGACAGAATTTATATCAATAACCTACGAAAGAAACAATAATTATAAAGAAAATACTATAAAATATACACCCTGTAAAAACATAAATAAACTGAAACAATTTACAAAGGAAAATGTAATAACTCAACTCAAGCTCAACAATTCAGGAATATACAAAATAAAATGTAATTCATGCCCAAACTTTACATAGGAGAACTATGAATGAAGAGGAAGTATCTCGCATAAGCACGACCTGAAAAAAAGGGACCCAAATCCGCTCTTGTCAACATGGAAACCTAAACAATCATCTAGACACAAAAAAATCCAATCATCAAAGAACGGAAACCTATAGTAAGAAGAAAATGATAGAGTTTACTCTTTTTATACCAAAACTACAACATATGAATCAAGTAGAAGAGAAAGCCCAACGGATCTTGTACTTAATAATATACTACTGACTGAGAAGAAATGGAAAGTATCATCCTTACAGAAGTTATAGACAACCAACCAAGACCAAATTCGAATAGAAAATTAACTACATCCAAATCGATTGGAAGCGCACGTACCAGATTGAATAAAGTCAAACAGACTGAAGGCCTCGCTAATGATAGAGTTCCCCCATGTGTTTTAATGTATTATAAATTAATTATGATTATTAAAGTAATTTTACATTAAATAGGGGTTTTACTATAGTATAATATGATTATATATTGAATATATATAATATTATATATATTATAATGATAATTATATATAATATATAGATATAGTATATATTATATAATTTAGATTATTATAATATATAAATATATATATATATATATATAATATATATGTATTAATATATATATATTATATATATATAGTATTATATATAAATATATATATTATATTAGATATTTATATAGTATATTTTAGATTTAAATATATATATTGGATATATATATATATATGATATTATATTATATATATTATATTATTATATATTATATATGTATATATATATATATATATAATATATAATATATATAGAGAGAGAGAGGAGAGAGAGAGGAAGAGAGAGAGAGAGAGGAGAGAGAGAGAGAGAGAGAGGTTAGAGATGAATTCGGACTTCTCCTTAAAAGTGAGAAAATGGAGTTGTAAATAATAATTAATAAATAAATAATAATGAAAATTAATAATAATAATAATTAATAATATAATAATATAATATATAATAATATAATATAATAATAATAATGAATAATATAATAATAATAATTAATAATATAATAATAATATAATAATAATAATTCAATTCTTCAAAACTTTATTCAGGCTATGAAAATTATTTATAGGTTTTACAATATACAAGTAGGTCCCGAAAGAGAAAGTTATTATTACTGTATTATATAATAGTTATAATGTGAAAAAATTTCCTTCTTATCCTCCGTAATAATACTACATCAATATTTATTCTTACCAATATTTACACTAATTGAATATTCAACTAGATATTTTAATAAAATTGTGTGTGTCCTTTGTGATTACCTTTCATGCCTTATAATTTTCATATTTTCATGTATCTTTATTGGGAAGTCTCGTCTTAGACTTTCCATAATAATAATAAATAAATAAATAATGCCAGAATATCATAATAACATACTAATAAATGATAACTAATTAATACGAATAATATGATTAGTATACAACTCAATAATAATGAGTAAATAACTGAACGAAGGGGAAGAAGTCAAAGCGATCGTTAGAAAAGTGACAATGAAGTATGGGAAAAGGGAGGCTCGGCGCCAAAAAAATCCAGGGGAACGTCACAACAGCAGGAATCCAATTTTCACGCAGAAATGCGACCACGACAATAAGGTAGATAATATAGTCCGCGCCCGTGTCAGTACAAAAAACCCAGACTAGGAATCAATCAACAAGGACGCACAAGAGCGAGGATGCGAACCCGGTGGGGTCAGCGCGATCAGAGCAAATGACAGCTATCAAAAAATCAGCACAGAGCATGGAATCCACGGACCCAGTGGGACCACGAATAATCAGATGGAGGAGGGAAAAAAGATAAAAAAATGTCACCGGAGCATAGAGAAATGCGGAGAAGAACTAGGCCAAACTAAGAGTGCAGCGGGGAAAGACAGGAAAGCAAATGAGACGCCAGCAAAAGTGCACTGAGGATAGACAGCTGAGGAGAAAGCCCAGGAGGCGTGGGATGCGAAAGTCGAAGTGAGGAACATCGGGCGGGCCATACGCAAAAGGGCGAAGGCGAAGTGAGGAATGAGCAAAAAGATAGCGTCCCAAAGACTCATCACATACGAAAGACCAAAAGCCGCGCAACCGACCGTGCCAGCCCAAAAAAGATGCTGGCCGGGAGGGAAGCGAGACCGAAATCGCCTCCAAACGCAAATAGACAAGGCGAGACGCGCTTGGAAAGCGAACGGCACCAGAACTTAAATAGACGTGTGCAAAAAAAAAGACCAGACAAGGAAGCGCCGAGAGAGATACAGGAAGGGAAGAAATAATAGCGACCCGTAGTCACAAAGACTGATACAAGCCACAGCAAACTCCAGAAAAGTCGAGGAAGATAAGCCAGTGATGGAAAATTGAAAACACAAAGCGGCGCTAGACGCCGACGCGACGCGAGCGTCGCGCCCCACGTGCCGTGACAACGGACAGGAGATAGCAGCCGAGTAGTGAGAAAAGGCTGAACCCAGTATTAAAGAGCATCTGAGGGTGGAAGATACCCACACCGATCCAGAAAAAGGGAGCAGTAGCGTAGTGAACCGGAACACCGTGACCAAAATAGACGAAGGCGCTCCAGGGAAAATAAGCAATCAAAGACAGCGGTCGCGGGAGGTCGGCGCATAAAACAATTGACGCGCGCGAAAGAGCAGGGGCAAGTGAAGGACCCGACCCACAGAACGGGGAAGACCACAAGCAGGACTCGCAGGGCCAAGGCGAGTCAGGGGACACCAGAAGAGAGAGAGAACACGCGGCCACAACGTGAATATATACCCTGAGGGAGCACAAAAAAAAGCTGAGCAACTCAAGTACGACACAGGCGGGAACCTGATAAACAATGTAGACAAAGCAGAAAAAAAAGAAAAGAAGTCGATGTAACGGTGAGATGAAGCCAAGTCGGCCCCCAAGAGACCACGAATAGCGCGGGAACTGTTATATATATATAATCCAAGACCAACACCTGGAGGTGGTAACAAGGCACTGACCGCTATGCCAAGCCCGGATGGAGTCGTAGGGCTGGTAGGGGGGGATAAGACAAGGTCGACAAGAGCCGGGGTAGAGACCCACAGGCCATACCCGAAACCGGACATCAAGAAGAGAAAGATAGAGATAAGAGAGAGAAGAATAGAATGAAGAAGAATATAATAGAGATGATGATATGAAAGATATATCGGAAAGAAAAGAATGAAAATCCATCAGAAAAAAGAAAAAGAAATATAAGAGAGAAAGAAAATGGATGCAATGAGAGGTAGACATCCATTAATGTATGGAAGGTAAATAATAAGGGGTGTAAAAGAGGAGAGAGACTATAGAGAAGAATGAGAGAAAATTAGATTTAGAGAAAGAGAGGAGAGAAGAGAAAAAGAAAGAAAGAGAGAAGAGAGAAGAAGAGAAGAAAACAAAAAGAAAGAAGAGAGAAAAAAGAGAGAAAGGGAGAAAGAAAGAAGGAGAAGAAGAAAGAAAAAAAAGGAAAAAGAGTGAAACGTCAAGAGAGAAGGAGAAGAAAAAGAAGAAGAAGGGGAAGGAAATTGATCATGACGATAAAAAGAAAAAAAAAATGGAAGAAAGGGATAGAAGAAGTAGAAAGACAAATTATGGCAGCACGACGTAGGGAAAAGAGGGGCGGCGCACCGACCCAAAAGAAAAAAAAAGGAAAGAAAGCAAAACGGGCAATGGGAGTAAAAGAGAAAGAAAAGAGCAAGGGGAAAACAAGAAGAAAGGGCAGACAGTTTGGTAAGGACGAAGCGGCATAAATACATCAGACGCAAGAAGCAAAGAGGCGACCAAAGTAAAAACGTGAGGAAGAGGGAACGCAACAACTGGTGAGCCAAAGATGATAAGCGAGCGGAGAGAAGACCAGAAAGGAAGAGGGGAAATCAGAAGAACGGGGAAGAACGGAAAGCAAGCAAGAAGAGGCCAGAAAGGAAGAAAAAGGAAAAGGGGAACCAAGCGAAGCGGGGAATCAAAGAGAAAGAAGAAGCAGCAGAAAGAGAAAGGAAAGGGGAAGGAAAAATGAAAAGACCAGGAAGAGAACGGGAGAAGAGAGAGAACGCGGATCAAAGGCGAAGCACAAAGAAGGAAGTAAAAGGAGCCAACAGCCACAAGCGCAAGGCAATCAAGATAGAAGAGAGAACGTATAGGAAAACCGGAGGAAACAACGGAAAAAGAGAAAACGCGGACAAAACAAAACAGAAAAAGGGGAAGAAGATAATTGAAAAAAGCAGCGAAGAGAAAGAAAACCAACGCAAGCAAACGAGAAGAAAGGCAGGCCCGAAGTAAGTGAAACCACTGCACACCCAGGAAGGGAAGTAATAACTAGAACGGTTCGACCAGGAATAACTTCTGCTGGCCAAAAAAAGGAAGCCCAAGCCACCATCGAAAGGAAAAACAAAAAAAAGAGAAAAAAGAGAAAAAAAAGAAAGAAAAGAAGAGAGGAGAGAGAGAGAGAGAAAAAAAGAGCCCAGATCATAAATATTATTCTCATAAATAACTATGGAAGAGAGAGAGACTGAGAGAAGAGAGAGAAGAGAGAGAGAGAAGGAGAGAGAGAGAGAGAGAAGAAAGAGAGAAGAAGAAGAAAGAGAAAAATGGAAAAGCACACAAGGTATAGATATATAATTTAATCTCTACTAATAGGAGAGAGAGGAGAAGTAGAGAGGAGAGAGAGAAGGAGAAGAGAGAAAGTAAGAGGAGAGAGATTAAGTATAATAAAGAAGAAGAGATGAATACGGAAGAGAGAGAGAGAGAACAAACACAGTTAGACTTTAGAAGTTTAGATACTTTCTATCTACATATGGAGAGAAGAAGAGTAAAAGAGAGAGAGAAGACCGAGGGCAGAGAAACGAAGCAGAGAGGAGAGAAGAGTGGAGAGATGGAGAGAGAAAGGAGGAGAGAGAAGAGAGAGTGGAGATAGGACAGAAAAATGAGTAACAACAAAGTCAGAGGGGCGTAAAGCGTTGATAAGAAAGCTTATTAATTCCTTTTCTTCTTCTTCTTTTTGCTGTTCTTCTTTTTTCTTTTTGTGGTCACCAAAATTAAAACAATTAAAAACAGTTTTGCTGGACCAACTCGCTTTACTCGCTCTCAAATTGATTTCTCTTTATTGAAGGCACTGATGACTTATGAGCATATTTCTCTTTAAGGAGTTTATCTACAGTTATCTTAAATATAATTTATTTATTTATTTATTTAATTTATTTATTTAAAGGTGGTAGCCTTTCCAGTTGAGTGACTACTTCATCTCGTATCTCTCATTTAATTGTTAGTCAATTAATTTATTATTATCTATCAACTTATCTATCAACTTATTTTTAATGGATTGTTTAATTTTTCTTATGTTAAAACCTGGACATTTTAGTTCTTCTTGTTTGGCAAAGAAAGAAATAACAATAATAGCTCTCACTTGTAAATTTAATTTCTGTATTTAATATTGAAATTGTAATTACACTCCCAATAATTAATAATAATAATAATAATAGATAATAATAGATAATATATATAATAATAATAATAATAATAATAATATTAATATTGTAATTACACTAATAATAATAATAATAATAATAATAATAATAATAATAATAATAATAATAATAATAATAATAATAATAATAATAATAATAATAATAATAATAATAATAATAATAATAATAATAATAATAATAATAATAATAATAAAAATAATAATAATAATACTTTCAAAATTACACTTCTAATCGTAATTGTACTTTCAACCTTTAGAATTTACAATTACACTTCTAATTGTAATTGTACTATCCTACTTATAGAAATTGTAATTAAACTTGTAATTGTAATTGTTCTTCTTGTTTTTAGACTTATAAAAATGTTTTTGCAATTATACTATTTGTTGTAATAACACTTTCTGTATTTATTGCTTATAGAAATTACAAAATCCAATTGGTATTAATATTAAAATCTCTTCTGCCCTAAAGTTAAAAAGAGAAAAACGTCCATTCTCTTTCTAATTCTGGATAACAGTGAACTTCACTCTAATGGAATAGACATTTCTGTTGTCCAATAACCTAAATTAATAGTTGCACAACACTATTAAGCTTCAATATAAAGCTGGATTCATACTAGAACAATTCTCAAGCAACACTTGCGATGTGTTAAAATTACACTCAAGGAATGATCAAAACAACACTAGCGAAATTCACTTGGAAATATAATCAAGCAACACTTGCGATATGATCAAGCAACATTGTAAGCTCAAGCAATACACGTTGTTTTCTCATTCAGCACATGTTTTATTGAAAAGCAACACTAGAAATTAGCTCAAGAAATATTTAATTAAGAATGCCTAAAACTTACGTCATGCTTCCGGTAAGCTCAAACCACTCTCTCCGTGTTCTCTTGCGACACTCTCTGTATGATCAAATTACACTCTTTGTTCAAGCAATACTCGCGATATGTTAGTCACTTTTGCTTTTTGCTCAAACAATACTCGAGACATGCTCAAAATAGAACAACATGGCGTCAACGCGAAGTACCTAATGCAATGAGCACTAAGTAACTGTAACACAAATGACTCGTTGTGTTCTCATTCACTCCACAAATTAGCGATCAAGCACCAGGGGCAGATAAATGGAGTTCAACGAATTAATCAAAAAACGATATCACGTATAAAATGATCAAAAGTACACTCGCTCTGTTATCAAGCAAGCTTACGCTTCCAGGATGAGCACAAGAGCTCACCTGCGCCCTTAGGTCTCAAGTAGTTCATCCGAACATCTCGTTAAATTACAAGAAACACATATAACACCTCATGCTTCACCCCGCTCTGAAGATCCGTGAAAAGACTGTGTGTGAATCCTATAGTTTTTTTCCATAGACAATACTTAGTTCGACAGCATTGTAGTGTATAGAGACATTAGAGTAAGCGCCAAAAAAAAGCCTATGGACTAAAGTATTAAGTATTAGGGTTTACGTAAGGCAGTTATAAAAAATGATGGAAAAAATTAATCTAATTTATCTGAGAAAGTCGAAAAAATGGAATCTAACGTCTATAACTTGGGTTCAGTTTGAACATTTATACTTTTTGGAACAATAGCACTTTATTTCCTGAATTACAGTCAGAGTTTAACCAAAGGCTTAACCATGCAATTGCACAGTGGAAAATAAATTTCAAGCAACAAAAATAACAGAAACAAATAATATAACACTGCTTATGATAGATAATAATAGATTGGACAACTTAGTGATTCAATGCGCTATAATAAAGCCTAAGGTATGCCCAGTAAAATAATCAACAGGGAAAAGACAGTGTTGGAAGTGAGACATATAACCGGATAGATCAAAGCACTAGGCGCTGGCTTGACGGAATACTATTCCTCGTCTACAGAGAAAAAAATGGAATAAAAGCAGAAAAAAACAATATCCATATTGATTTGTGTATATTAAATACAAATTTACTTTCTACAGCTTCGCCAAATCTATAAAAAAAATTTCTAGTATTAATGAAGATTTTGATAAGAAATTGTGAAGCATTAACATAGATTAAACAATAGTATTTAGAATTGTGGACAGTCATCATATTTTAACATAAGAAGAGATAATGTCTTATAATAAACCCAGCACCCCAAAATATTCAAATAATATAGTACTGTATTTAAAAAGATTAGAAAATAAACAAATTATAATTGGATGAAATAAATAGAAAGGAAAAGTATGAGACTTATCATTGAATGTAAAGGGAAGAGTTACTCGTGGAATCAACCTAAGAACATCTAAAAGCACACAGAAACACCCAATTGCCCCATGTACATTTAATCTAGATATTATGTAGAATATAAGATGAATAAATACTATATTAATATGAATATAGATATATATATAGATGAGTAATTACTCAGGGCGGGGGGATACGACGCCGTTCAGAGGTGATAGAGTTGGGTGAATAAGTAATATGTAGCGATATATATATAAATATTTAAGGAGACTAACAAGGAAGTTCTCAAGTGAGTAGGAACAGGTACAGAGCAAAATGAGCGATAAAATATAGGAGATAAGAAAGGGGTAAAATATTACACAAGATAGGGAAAATGCTGGGCAAAATGAAAGATAGCCGAAAGACTCGAAATACACTTAGTAAAGAAAATCATAATGTGACAGAGGGTGAGTGAAAGTCATAGTTTAACATCGAGATGATAAGTACTGGTAAGGACAATAAAAAAAAGATTAAATAGATATAATAATAGATATAGAGGAAAGATAGTCTAAGAGTAGGTATGAGCCGCGCCGTTTCAGCATAAAGAAACAGTTAAAACATCAATTCTCCCCCCCCCTCAGGTGAGAGGGGCGCCTGAGAATCCTCATACCTCCGCGGTAGAGGTGGTATATATAGGGGTAGCGCGGGTATGAGATGCCGCCTAGCTCCTAACGCCCCGACTGTAATTGATAGGAAACGAGGCTCCCCTCCGTGAGCTCACGCGCTGCGTAACGAGTCCCATAAGAAGGTAAGGTCGGAAAGGGCTACGGACCTTGACGTTAAAGAGTGACTAAGTGATGGAGTAACATAAAAAAGATAATGAGAACAGAACTGTAGAGGGGGATATAAAAAAAGCATAAATATAGATTGTTATACTCGAACGTAGGTGAAACGTCGAGAGCCTGTAGGACCACGAAATGACATGGAGGACAGAGATGAGCCATAAGAGTAGAATAATATAAATAAAAAAAGCAAAACTTTAGACGAAGCGTATATAAACAGAATACGGATCATATAGTATAGAAAGTAGATAATATAGAAGATGTAATATAGATAAATATATATATATAAAAGAAAATAGAAAAGATAGATATAAAAAGATATATAGTATTAATATATATATACATGTATATTAAGATATAATAATATATATATAAATAGAATAAATAGATAGATAAAGTAAGATATATATAATTATATATGCTGAAGATAGATAGATAATAGATATATATAAATAGTAAGATAGGAGAGAGGCATATATATATTATTATAACGGTAGATATAGAGATACATAGATTATTAAGTATGAAGAGGAGTATAGTATAGTAAACAGTACCGCGCCGGCGGCTAGCCGTGCGAGAGGATAAGAAAGTAAGATGAGTAATAAGGCGAATACGGGTAAAGATGAAAGTACGATGAGATGAGGAGAAGTCAGCGTAAATAACTCAGGGAATGATGCCAAGGTCGGGTGAAGATAGGAGAGAGAGTAGGTATCAACCCCGATAAGTACGGTAGTACCTATCAGATACCCTAGTCGTAGTGATATGGAATAAAACTACCTGTGTCATTACCAAAACCTAGAGGGGAAAGGGCCTAACGAGAGAGCTTAGCGTAGACTACAACGGTACTAGGCGTCAACGATGGTGATATAGACGCATAAAATATTAAATAATATACATTGTAAATACTTATAATAATATATAATATATTATATATAATAATAGTATAAATAAATATAATATAATATATAAATAATTATAAATATTAGAGCAGCCAGAATTCGTCGAATGTTCGAAAATAGTTAACGTGCCATGGGCCAAAAGTAATCAAGAAAGAAAGAAAATAGATCTAAGGTACCTACTTATCAGACAATAATATCCTAAGCCTATAAAGTTTGTATGAAAAGTTAATAGGAAAAAAAATGAAATAATATTTTGACCAAAATTTGACCATTTTTAGCTTTTGTGCGGGAAAACCGAAATAGGTAGGAAGGAAAATAAGGGACTCATAATTATAAAAGATGAGTATTAATTAGCTTTTAACGAAGTATATGTTGTCAACTCTAGATAAGAGATTGAGAAATACACAGGTCTAGATCCTTTAATATAGGGGAAAATGGCGTTATGGAAGCAAAAAAATTTCACATTTTAGTTATGCAGAGAAACGATATAGGTAAGAATTAGGAAAGAAGGTACTCATTATTAAAAGCTGATACATATTAGCTTTTAAAGAAACGACAGCCGTACTTTTCTGGGCGACTGGGCGGGGTCTAGACACGAGGTAATTAACGTAATATTTAGAGAGTAATAGTATTCGCGTTGACGAAAAGGCGTTTATAAGGCTCGAAGTAGAAACTTCTCAAGGATCAGTTGGAGAGCGTAAAAACAAGATACACGGCAAATCTATGGACGCACGTCTGTCGCTCGTCGCGATCCTAGCTTGGCTCTTAGCCCCTGATCAGACCAGCCTGAGCAGGGAAGATCTTGAGATACCGAATAAAAAAAGTTATAATTCCTGCTCAATCTATGTATGGTAGTATGCATCAGTCCTTCCAAAAAGTTCCAAGTATAGGTTGTGTGGAGTGGAGTTAGGGCTTACAGAAGAAATCCGTGGAAAAAGAAAGAAAAATGTATGCGAAGAAAAGTGGTAAGAATTATAAAAGACATTGCTTAAGCTTGTCGAGCAGAAGTGTGTGCGCTAGAATAGTGTCGGATAAGGATCGCGCATAGCCGATACCACTGGAGGAGATATTCGTCTTTGACGGATTTCGTTGTGTGTAAGGGTCTGGCTGTAATCCTGGAATAGCGTGTTCCTAGGACTGCCCTTCTCCTGCGCGTAGTAGTCTTAAGCAACACTCCTTTACACATGCTGCCACGCGCGACAAAAGCTCATTTACAGATACTCTAATTGTTACAGTTCCAGAAGACACCGGGTAGGATACCTGGGGGGAACATGTAGGAAAGAAATTTAATGGATAGGTATTTCTACAGTTTGCATCAAAGATAAAGAGTCACATACGAGCTTTGTGTTCAGGTTATAGAAAATAGGCTCACGGTACTTGCCTCCTTGAAGACCCCAATCACTCTCCTGCGTGTACGAGCATTTTATTGTTTATTTTGACACGCACAATCCTCTGACAAGCTTCATCACGGTGTGTGAGGTGCATCATAATAATAAACAAATGCTTTCGTGTGCCTAGTGTGTTCATAATTTTAAAAACATGTCCATAGGGAACAGTGGTCACAAATCGAATAAGGCCAAGGAGACAAGAGCGATGCCTCTGATTTAGTTACCAGATAAATAGGAGTGTATAAAAACATTCTGTAAAGAACATTGCTGACACAGAAAACGAGCACGGTCGGTCAATTGTCATTATAGGAAGATGAGTGGAAGCGTTAGGAGTAAAATTTGAAAATAACGTGAAGATATATAGACTGTGAATTAGCCATTGGAAGAGCCAGTAAAAGGAGGCCACATTTTGAACGAATATAATGGTGAGATAATAAAGGATAAAATTGATGTCCCTCGAGGCTCGTGGGTGATCTCTCTATCTGTTAAGCAAAGCGGTGCTCTCGAAACAAAAGGTAAGATATATGGTCGAAGTGAATAAATGAGGCAGACTCTCGCACATCCAAGGGGTCGGGCGGTGTCCTGTGAAATGTACCCAGAAGGAGAGGGAGCGTGGGAGAGCAAGAGAAGGGGCAGGAAACCAGCAGAAAAAAAAAAAAAAGAAAGAAAAGAGAAGCATATGTAACAATTAATTAACATTATCCAGTACGAGGACACCTTTAAGGCCAATGAAAGATACAAACGGAGATAACAATAAGGAAGTTAGTGACAACCCGTAGTTAATATATATAAGCTATAGAAGTAGGATAAAGCACTATAAATAATAATAATAGTCTATATATACCTATATAATAACCATGTATACCAAGTCCAACTACTTACATATATAATTCGACTGGTTAATACCTATGATGATATATATAACTAGGTATATAAATACGAGGGGATTATATATATATATGTCATAGGATATTATATATATGTATAAGTAACATATTATTGTAATAAGTTATAGTAGTAGTTAACCGATAAAGGTAGAACGGACAGACTCTAATACCGATAGATCAGGTATAAGTTCAACGTAATATATAAATGCAAACCACTGTATATAAGCCCAACCACTCCCGCCGTATAATATACCAGTCTGTATAATAATAGACTAATATATTGGAAGATCTATTGGTATAATGAATATGACAAATGCTATGGGACAAAAATTATATATAATAAAGGGTATGATATAGTATACTATGAATAACCCTATATAAAGCAGTAAAAGCACTAAACAAACCTACGACCAACCTCACCTATAATCATTATATCAGGACCATAAGGCGTAGTACTAATATAAATATGATGAAGGAATATATAGGTGATGATGGTTCATAAATGTGTAACTAATAGTATTAGTACGTATAAGTAAATATATATAGGTAACTAATATATTATTACGATAAACATTAAGTGAAAATTATGAGGTAGGTCGGTGACAGTCCAATCTAGTGAGCTCGCCGTCAAAAACAACTTTCTCAGAGTTTACTCTACCTACCCATTCTGCCTCAGACAGACTAAAGGTTGGCACACAGTGGCATAGACCTATGGCTTACGTCGGTTGCAAGACAGACTTTGTGCCGGCAATCTTCTCAGCGTATTGCTGTATGCTGGCGTTTTGCGCAGACGTGCGTTGCTTCCAAATTCATAAGCGTTAGGGTCCTAAATGACATTGAAACATTCTTAAGCATTTGTGGTGAACT
>JABUQX010138194.1:0-2500 GCA_015478945.1 Trachelipus rathkii | reverse complement strand
GATTCGATATTTAACCTTTGCCAACGCTTATTTTAACACACAAATTTCAAATTGGCATGTGTTTGATGAGGTCTATCACTCGGATAATAGACACATTACGTTTAAGACCTTATATAACTCTCAGAACTAGACTTATCCTCTACCAATCTACAAACACTCTTACTAAATTCGTATAAGAAGAGCCGCCCTCTGAAAAAAGGAATGTAACTCGAAGTATTTCATTGTGCAATCAGGAGTTGATATAATGTACAATGCCATGAAACTCTTCAACAAAGCAAAAGTCAATAAAAACTGAGGGAAGGGGAGAATAAAACATTTTTGACTGTTTGCAACAGAGAACTCAGAAAATAAAATGACTTGCAGGATTCTTTTTGAGGATATTGAGAATCAACAAGAAACTGCACGTCTGCATGAAGTGATTGCTAAGGACTAAGCTGATGGTTCAAGTCTCTTCCTGAGAACTGAGGACAGTTACACCAATAGTCACATGGAAACACTACTGAAGCTCATAAAACCATAGTTTCAGAATAGTGAGCTGTTTGAAGGTAAATAAAAGTTGGGAGAACAGAGGGATAAGAGTCTTGACAAATAGGATAAGCACTAAATACCTATATATTTTCATATTTATTAAGTGTGTTTGATGTATAGTGTATTTTATATTTAGCTGTATTTTAACAATTAATTTCAAACTAATCAGTCAATTTCGCATCCGTAGAATACCACCTCTCACATTCATTCAGATTTATTGCTATTGTCTGGAACTCAGACATCTAGGGAATCCTTCTCTTATAATGTTAGTGTGCCTAACTTCACCAATTTCTGTGTTTTCCGTCTTAAAAGATTAAATTATTGTCTTGAACAAATATTAACAATCCATTAACACTTCTTGACAATCTAGAATATCTTAACATTGATGTTTATTGGCTTGAAATTTGTCTTCCTACTACTGCTATGGTCTTCTGTTTCTGCAACTTTTCTTAAAACCGTCAAATTTTCCAGCCTTTATTGAATACCTTACTCCCTATAACCAGACTAATTTATCTTTCCATATATGTGAGAAACTCATTTATTTATAGAGATTTTAACATACTGATCGAGGTGAGAGATAGACAAAACCATTAGCAAACAATTAGAGATCCTACATATATTGCTGATTGTCCCAAAAAATTATTAAATTCTGATTACCTGTGCTTCACGAGTGCTTCTTGCTACAATGCACCCTTTCCATTCTAACTGTTTATTCTGACAGCAACTTCATATCTTTTAATTATAATACTTTCTCTTCCATAACTCTAATCTGCCCTAAACGAATCTTCTGACACATCAGCCGGCCTAACTGAAAAATATATAGTAGTTCTACACTAACTATTCTTGGACTAATTAAGAATTTAACGCTGAAGATGTTGTGACGGTGTATGACGAAAAGTTGGTGTTGATTTCGTCATCAACTAAATCATTCGTCAATTATGTCAATTTTGCTTGTTCAGTTGTCATTCAGGTTAGAGATAAGAGCATCAGGGGTGGAAATCCTCATTCCACAATCACTTGATAATTTTATTAAACTCGAAATCGTTGAAGAAGTATTTTTCTGTGATCTTCTAATAATGGTTTCACTAAACGGAAGTAAGCAGATTCATTACATCAACTGACAAAAATTTTTGGCCCCTTGAAAAATATTTCTATAACAACTTTTCTAAATCAGTCTTTCCTTTTCTTATTTGTTCTGTCGGATCTGTAGTTAATACTCCTGATGAAAACGTTAACCTATTCTGCCTCTTTTTTCTAACTCCTTCCTCGTACTTTATCACCCATCAGTTTTTCTAGATCTTTATCTGCAATTATAAATAAACCGGCGGATGGGATCCTAATATCTACGAACGTTGGGAAGCATGCATCCGAAATGACATTCGTCCAGATGCAATGAAGGAGAATGTTTCTGATCTGGGGTACGTTCTCGTTTAATTCTATTTTCTAACGGTTTCCTCAGTGTTGAAAGCGGGCGATGTTTAACCGAAGCTATCTCGAACCCTTTACCCATTGTTCTATAGTTTTTAACCTTATTCTGACTGACCTTTTAATACATATTTAAGCTCATTTCCCTGATAATTTGAAGTCTCATTCCTTTCTCTCGAAATCAACTGGTGATATACTTTCCAATCCTTTTGATCTACGGTTTTTTATCCTTAGAAACTATGGAATGTCTTGTGTGGTGTCGCCTGATATTTTCAGGACTTTTTATACTGATATGACATGTATTGCTTCTTTCTAACCTCTCTTTTTTTTTGATTTCTCTTTTTTCTTTGCTCACTCATGTCTAGTTTTTCCCTCGTTATCGTTCTATTTAGAAATCAGTTGATGGAGCGGCTTCTTCATTCTTCTTTGTCAATTGCAGTGTTCCTCAGGGCTGTATTTTATCTAGATTATCTGTTTTTTATTTCTTTTAACCTTCCTCACTTTAAAAACTCCAGCTACACCCACCTACAAGTTATGCGTTGGGCTG
>JABUQX010138193.1:30000-34924 GCA_015478945.1 Trachelipus rathkii | reverse complement strand
ATATATATATATATATATATATATATATATATATATATATATATATATATATGCAGTTGTTTACCTTGTCTTTGATGGGGGGGCTCTCTGGGACACTGTTGGGCAGGGTATACTGCCCTGCAGTGTCCTAGAGCGAAGAAACAACTAACAACAAGTTGAAAAACCAGACCCTCCATTAAGTGGGCTGTCAGGTGGGTGGAATGCTTGCCACAGTTCACTGTATCCATCATCAATAAATTTCGTACACCTCGAATTTTCGAGAGAAATGATATAATGGTCTGGAGAAGAAACCAGCAACTCCGGTTCATTGTGCACTGGGGTGGTGTGGTGGCATTTCCGTTTTCCAGAGGCGGATGCTTCTCACCCTTCCCTAGGTTTTCGGATGTGCCTCTTCCACGCATCTGCCTCTCCCCGAAATCCTTCTCTTTCGTCTCTCAGTGCTAGTCCCCCGAGCAATGAAAGTTCGATTCCCCGTACGTCAAACTGATTCGCTTACGCTGTTGGGCTGGTTTAAAGCAGGACCAGTTCCGACGGGTCGGTGTCTCGGGCGAGGAATCTGAACAGCTCGGGGTGACCGGGTACTGACGAACGGAATGAGAATTCGGGTGACGCGTGCATGGATGGCGAGTTGTCCCTGCCTTGGAGGGAATCCATGTGGGCTCCGCGGAAGATATGGGGTGCCATTCTACGCACTTCGGGCACATGTTCAGGGGTGCTGGGGGTAAACAGAAAATCCCTCATCCTTAGGTCTAAGGTTTGGACTCGGATGAGGGATAAGTACCTCCCTTTGAGGAGTGAAAAAATATATATATATATATATATATATATATATTTCTATTTATTATATATATATATATATATATATATATATATATATATATATATATATATATATATATATAAATATATATATATATACGGTATATATATATATATATATATATATATATATATATATATATATATATATATATATATATATATATATATATGTATATCAAACATATATATATATATATATATATATATATATATATATATATATATATATATATATATATATATATATATATATATATATATATATATATATATATATATATATATATATATATATTTACATTTTTTCTTATAAAAGAACGTTAAGTAAAAATTAAAATGCTTTACCTTTAGTAAAATAAATTGGTATTTATACAATTTTTTTTTACCCTAAATATTAAAAAATTAAACGACATTGTAAATATTTAACTTAAAATTTACTGAATCGGAGAAACACGGACTATTGTTCTTATTTGTGGGTGTAGAATGTGTATGTGTGTGAAAGATGGCAGATTTGCATAGGCGCGGGCTTTCTATTAACTTTACTAACATCCGCGGCTTAAAATCTAACTTTGCCTCTGTGGAATATCACCTATCTAACTCTAACCCTAACCTTTTGCTCTTGTCTGAGACTCAGATGGCTAAGAATTCACCCTCTAACTCGTTTAATGTATCTAACTATAACTTATTTCATAATTTCCGTCTGAAGGGTGGAGTATGTGCCTATGTAAACATTAATACTCCTGTAACACGTCTCGTGAATCTCGAATCTAACTTCGATGCTCTGTGGCTCAAAATCTTTCTTCCTTCTACTACAATAATCTTGTGCTTCTGCTACTGTTCTCCTAACAGAACAGATTTTCACTCTTTCTTTGAATATCTTACTACCTCTCACGAGACTGTTATATCTTTTCATCCAAATACTGAGGTCCTCTATTTAGGGGATTTCAATGTACACAACACTGAATGGCTGGGCTCCCATACTGATTTAGGTGGGGGAGGAGGCCGAATCATCAGCATTCTCAACGATCTGGAGCAACTAATCAAAGAACCTACACACATTCCGGATCGTCACAACCCATTCTTGAACACACTTGACCTATGTTTCACCACAAGTCCTTCTCTCTATAAATACACTACCTTCCGCTCCTATTGGTAAATCTGACCACAACCTTATACCTCTTAATTTTAATACTTTCTCTCCAACAGCTCCATCCTGTCCTATGCGTTTTTCTGGCACTTTGATCGGGCCGATTGGGGGCCTTGCATCGCTTCAACGCTAATTATAATTGGAATGACTGCTTTGACTCTGATGACGCTTGAACTTCTGCCAATAAGGTGGGAGCTGTAATCGTTGACGGGATGAGCAGGTTCATTCCTTCTTCGACTAAATCTTTCTCTCCTCATAATCCTTGGTTCGATCATGCCTGTTCTCTGGCCATTCAGGCTAGAGACAGTGGTAATCGGGTGTGGGAAAATTCTCGTTCTCCTATCATTCTCGCTAATTTTCATTCAGCTAGAAATCGTTGCAGGGATACTCTTCGACGAGCAAAGCGGGCTTTCATCAAACGAAAGTGCGCTATCCTCCTTGGTTCTCCTACTGACAAATCTTTCTGGCCTCTTGCCAAAAACATCTCTAACAACTTCGTAATTCTGCCTTTCCTCCTCTTATTCGATCTGATGGTTTTCTGTTGCTAATACTCCAACTGAAAAGGCCACCCTTCGCCTCTATTTTCCTCTCTAACTCCAACTCCTGACGATTCTGGTGATTCCACCTCCTCCACCTTCTCCTCTCAGGTGTCCTATGTCTTGCCTGTGATTACATTTGATCGGGGGAGCATGGGCTCCATGAGATCTATGAACGTTAGGAAGGCGGGGGGCCCGGATGGCATTCCTCCCCGAGTTTTGAGGGAGTGTGCTTCCGAGCTGGCCCCTCCCCTCGTTCAACTATATTCTCCATGTCTCAATACTAACACTTTCCCTCAGTGTCGGAAGGACGCACATGTCCAACCTATTCGAAAAAAGGAAGCCGCTCTGATCCTTCTAACTATCGCCCTATAGCTCTCACTTGTATTCTATCTAAGATCTTTGAAACCCTTCTCAACTCTCACTTCTTAGATCATCTGGAATCTTATTTTCTTCTTCTTTCCGATCGCCAGTACGGCTTTCGGTGCCGAGGTCTACTGGTGATATACTTTCCTATTTAACCGATTTATGGTTTCCGCCCTTAGGAACTACGGGAGACTTGCGTGGTGGTGCTTGACATATCCAAAGCATTTGACAGGGTATGGCACGCGGCTCCCCTCCTTTGGGTTTCCTCCTTCTCTTTGCTTACTTATGTCTAGTTTTCTTTCAAGTCGCTCAATATCGGCTGTGGTTGATGGAGCGACTCTTCTTCTTTTTCTGTCAATAGTGGTGTTCCTCAAGGTTCTGTCTTATCTCCTACTTTATTCCTACTTTTCATTAATGATCTTCTCACCTGCACATCTAACTCTATCCACTCATATGCTGATGACTCGACACTTCATTCTTCAACTCATTTCAATTCTGCTCCCTAGAATTTCTGATTGGGGTCGTCTCAACCTTGTGAAATTCAATTCTTTAAAAACTCAACTTCTACAAATCTCCCTCTCTAAAACACCTTCTAACTTTCCTATATCTTTCGACGGTTCTCTCGTCTCTCCTGTTGACAATATAAACATCCTTGGCCTTAACATAAACAAAAAAATGTCTTGGAAACCTCACATCACAACGGTTGCTAGGGCGGCCTCAAAGAAACTGGGAGTTCTGTTTAGACTGCGAGACTTTTTTCCTCTTCTCAGTTACTCCAGCTATACAAGGGTCTCATCCGCCCTTGTATGGAGTACTGTTCTCATATCTGGGGGGGCTCTGGTTTCACCCGGCTTTTGATAGGGTCGAGTCAAAGGCCAAAAGGCTTATAAACTGTTCTGTACTTTCCAGTTCACTTGACTCTCTCTCTATCTTTGCGGCGCGATGTTGGTACTTTATCTCTTTTCTATAGGTACCGCAGCGGCAAGTGCTCGAGGGAACTTACCACTCGCGTACCACCACCTTTACGACGCCCTCGTAGCACAAGGTGCTGTGTCTGCGCACGAGTTTTGTGTTGATATTGGTAACTCCAGGCTAGTTCGCTGCGGTGCTTCCTTCTTTCCTGCCACCTCTGTTCTGTGTGGAATTCTCTTCCATCTTCTGTGTTTCCTGCTGAATTTAATCTCCTTCACTTTAAAGCCTGCGTCTGTGCTCATCTGCGTAATTTGCGTTAGATGAATTTTTGAGGCATTCAAAACTCGTGAAGAGGGCTTTGACAAAGTGGTGCGAATAACCGTAAATATATATATATATATATATATATATATATATATATATATATATATATATATTATATTTAAATTTGTCTTATAAATATATATATATATATATATATATATATATATATATATATATATATTATATATATATATATATATATATATATATATATATAATAGTAAATTGTAAAATAATTATAAACAAAGAAAAGTTCAACATTGTGTTTGAAAATGGAAAAAGAAAAATTAATGTTGGTATAACTTTTATAATCTATAATATTCGCTTTATGTCTTTTGTTATGTAATTATCTTTGTCATATACAACAAAATAATTTTCCCATATTCCACAGATATGAACTACAATGACATAATATATATATATATATATATATATATATATATATATATGTATATACAAGATTATATATATATATATATATATATATATATATATATATATATATAATTTTAAAAACTTATTTAACTGTTATCATTTGCAACGAAAGTGTTATATATATATATATATATATATATATATATATATATATATATATATATATATATATATATATATATATATATATATATATATATATATATATATATATATATATTATTCTGCCATGTTTGATAAATAGAATAAAAAATCCCATAAAACAAGTCATTTAACCTTAAAACCAATTAAAAATTAGATCGTCTCAGATAAGAAAGCTGAAAAGAAAAAAGAAAAAGGAAAAAATTGAAACAGAAGAATAATGAGATGAACTACATCAACT
>JABUQX010138193.1:0-15000 GCA_015478945.1 Trachelipus rathkii | reverse complement strand
AACGGCTCGTAGAACCATTGGGCTGAATCGACGCCCAAGAGACTGGTAAAGATTGTAATCCTTTTAAAACTGAATGGCAGTCACATATTTCCAACATACTGACAATTTCCAAACTTAATGTTTTAGACAAGTTAACAATAAACCTGCATTAGAATTAATATATATATATACTATATACATATATATATATACTATATATACTATATTATATATTATTATACTATATATATAATATATATATTATATATATATATATATATATTATATATATATATATATAATATAGAGAGAGAGAGATGAGAGAGAGAGATGATATATAAATAAATACACAGAAACAATAAAACAGTCCAACGCGTGACGAACTCGGGAAAACCCAATTAATTGACGCCGCATTGCGCGAAAAAAATAATCAATTGTTGCTAAAATGACCCACGACGATAGCTTGAATTACAGATGTCAAGCCTAGCAGTTGCCGTGATTAACGTTGCTAGGGGAACATATTTAAGCATAATGGGTGCTATCGCATCCATTGCTAGGGGAAATGTATTTAAGCCTAACGGGTGCTATGGTTCGCTCAATTGGCTGCCCAACATATTTTTCTCCTCCAGGCCATACCTTTACTGCTTTAATTCACTTTTGTTCGGTCTCCAGCCGGTCGATCCCAGCACACGCACCACTACTACATCCGCTTAAGTGCAACCGACTACCCATTCACTCACCTCTCCCACTTCCTGATCAAACCAGGTGCGTGACTTGTTAAAATTCGTCATTATTCGTTCATTTTCTGCCTTCTTCACACCACACAACTCCCTAATGCGTTCATCCCTTATTTTATCAATTCTTCTCACACCTAACACCCCCCTAAGATTCTCCATCTGTACAGTTTGTACCTTAGATCTATACCTCTTATTCCAGACCATAGTTTCACTACTATACATTAAGCACAGGTTTAACACATATCTCATGCAAAAACCCTAGCACAAAACCACACACACACACACACACACACACACACACACACACACACGATCACACCACAGCTCTATTATATATATAGCTATATATATATATATATATATATATTATATATATTAAATATATATATACTTATATATATAATATATATTATATAGTGGGCCACCATAAACCGCCCCTAACACAACAGCATATATAACAGGCCTGCATTTGAAAAAAAAATTTCTGTTCCTGGGGTTTCTGAAGTGATTCCTAACGAAATTGTCTTCCTAAATTGAAATATGACAATTCATTTTGCTCAATCAGGTCTGGTTTTTTTGAGATACAGCGCACTACTCTTTTAGAAATTTGGTCGGTAATTTTTAAGGAAAAATTCAGTTATATATCAAATATTTAATAGAATTACAATTACTTGTTAAACTAGGAAAAAATAAAATTACCGACTGCAATTCGACCTTTCCTTAATTAATTTGTAAACTTACAGACTACTTAATGAGTCCTACCCAAAAGACGTGCAAGAAACTATTTTTCAAGAAACGAAGTCCTGGATGATTTCGCGTTTGTGAAGCGTGTTGGTTCGTCGCGTTTACTAGACACAGCAAGTAGTCAGCTAAACATGTTGAGTCCCAGGCGTCCTTGATATCTTGTTCCATCGTCCTTTATGTCCTTGGTGAAATTCTTTCACCTTGTTCCTCGCTGTATCTCCACGAGTTGCGGAAATAGTCAAGATGTGAAGGAGAAAAGGCCATTATTTATCGACATGCGAGGCTCCCATTTTTTCGACAGCTGTATTAAGCTTCATTTTACATGTGAGATATATTCTCAGTCCTTTATTTCCCAGAAAACCGTCAATTACTTTATTAAACGATCGCCATGCATCTTGTTCATTGGCTTTCCATTTTGGTGTAAAAATGCTTGTCCTTAACAGAGTTCTAATTGGGGGACCGTCAAATATGCCTCATGAGCTCTTGATTCACTGATGTGTGGGGATTTTTGCAGTGGGATGCTCGAAAGCTTCGCGTGATCTCTTCTTTATTCAGTGCTTACTGAACAAGAGTTCTTCCATCGAGGCCAGAGCTTATGATGAAGAGGCGAGGCAGCATAAAACAATTTTTGGGAGGGATCTAGAGGTTCAGCTACCACGCTGTGGCAGCCAATTTGGAATATGTCTCGTCGATGGTCTCGGCCAGGTTTTTTTGCTTATAGTGAAGACTATTAGCACGGCTATCCCATAGACACGCATGAAGCAAGGATATTTTGGGTAGCCTCCTTGCATCCCAAGAAGAAGGCACACAACCTGAAAGACAGGATTAATTAATTCTTAAATACATTAAATGTAGTAAATTACTTGAAAAACTGTCGTTATGCTTGCCGGATTAGTGAGGTAGCATGTTGCTCTAAGAACCTTATCATTTTTTTTCATAGTGTAATTTTTAAAAAAATGAATGATATAATGACAAGAAAGAAACCTGGAAATAATCTTACCTTGAGATCACCACATATTAAGCAGTTGTGGTTAGGTACAGTTGATTTGTCATTAATCAATCACTTCCAATTTTATGTAGCTTTCTGTTAACTGAAATGAATGGGCAATAGGTATGATGCATTCTTACGTCCTAAAATTTAAGAGAACTGCATTTTTCAAGCATTCTGCTAGAAGAATCATGAAGAGCCTCCATTCACTTGGTTGGTAAGGAACGCAAAGTGCCTCAATTAAACCTTTTACATCATTGCAATAAACCAAATAGCTGCAAGAAGCAACTGCTAAGAACTTTCGAAACTCTTCGTCTCTATTTCTGAACCAAAAGTATTTAGTTTCTTGAGAGAGGAGGTTGTTCTCACTAAGACGGGATGCAAGAAGTTGTGCGTTCTCTTTAGAAAGACCAAGATCTCTAGCCAAGTCATTTAATTTACTTTGAGTGATTGGTCTTGGCGAAGTGTTTGTAGACGTAGGCTGATATGTCACTGAAGTGTTAGTGTCATCCACTTCTATATCTTCCTATATTGTCTTGTAGCTAGGTATTTCAGCTGGAGAAGAACTTGTGAACTTCGTGGGACCATGTTGGTTGTGTTAATGGCAGAAGAACATCAGGGTAGGACTTACAGTTGCTTGTTCTTCTTTATTGATACTGAAAAAACGGTTTCGCCTTACTTAATATTACATAATATTGAATTCCACTCGACCCTCGTTTTCCACACTTATACACCAATTTTTCATACCAGGAAAATTACCAATTTTAAATACAATCAAGTTTTATATAAACAAATTAAGAGTATATATATATATTATAGAGTTATTCTATAATATTATATTATATATATACATATATATATATATATATATATATATATATAATTATATATATAAGTATAAGCAATAGTTATATTATATTATATATAATATATATATATATAATATATACAGTGTTGGGCCCGCAACCCAAAAAAAATGCGGCGCAATCGCAATCGAACCAATTCGTAAGACAATAATTTGCGATCCGCAAACCGCCAAATGGCAATTGCGGTTAGGACCGCGAATTTGGTCCGCAACCCATTCGCAACCCAAACTATTGTACGTTAAATAGTACTAAAACAAGAGAAGATAAATACTTCCGCCCAGCCATAATATATATACTTATATTATAGATATATATATATATAAATATATATATATATAGTAGTATATATAACATATATGTATATATATATATATTATATATATTACTATATATATAATATATAATATAGTGATATATATAATTATAATATATTTTTAGTGATGGACATGATGTCAAAATGTATTGGACTGTTTCGCGGATGCGGATGACGGATTGCGGATGCGGATTTGCGTGCGGTAGCGGCATGCGGATCCTATAAAAGAGGTGAGGATTCGGATCTTAAGAGGTAGATGAGGATGCGATGTATACTCTTTGAGAAGTTTGATATTAAAATTATATATATCTATTATATATACTTATATTATATAATATATACGAATTATATACGTATATATATATATATATATATATATATATATAATATAGTATATATATATTATATTATACTATTATATTATATTATATATATATACAGTATATTAGATTAATATTATCTATTATCATATATAATAATACTATATATATCTAATTAATATATATCTATACTATATATCTATATATATATATCAGTATATATATATATTATATATATGAATATATATATATTATAAATATATAATATAATATATATACTATATATATATATATAGATAGTCTATATATACTATATATATCATTTTAAATTAACACTATATCTTATAACTATATTAATATAGTTATCTATATATATATTATAACTTAATATATTATATAATAATGATAATATATACTATATTTATATATATACTATTACGATATATATATATATATATTAATATATATATATATATATATATATATATATATATATAGTTATAATATATACTTATATATATATATATATCATTTACAGTTTTCACACCAACTCAGCCGTCAACCTATTCAAGGGGCGGGTCCTGTTGACACCTCAGATATTCAACAAAACTAAACGCAAACTACGCAGCATGAGGCACAGACGCAGCTGTTAAGTCGAGAGAGATAAAACTTCAGCAGGAAACTACAGAAGATGAAGAGAATTCCTCAGGAAAACAGATGGGGGCACAGTGATAATTGAGGTAAGCACCGCAGCAAGAATATAAGCCGGAGTTTACCAAGTATTCAACCACAAAAACTCATTGCGCTGAAACAAGCACCCCTTTTGCTACGAGGGGCGTCGTAAAGGTGGGTGGTAACGGGAGTGATAAGCTCCCTCGAGCACTGCCGCCTGCCTCAGCACGCTGCGCTAGTACGTAATAGAAAGACGATAAAGCTATCCACTAACACGCGCCGTAAGATAAGGCGTCAACAGTTAACTGGGTAAAGGCAGAACTAGTTTAGTTAAGCTATTTCCGCCTTTTCTCAACCCTATCCAAAAGCGCGGAGGGCAAAGCCAGCATCCCCCCTTGAATCATGGAGCAGTACTCCATGCACGTAAGGGTGCGAGGAGGGCCTTGGATAGCTGGAGTCAACGAGGAAGACAGGAAAAAATACGAGTCATCGACAGATCCTCAAATACAGAACTCCCCATAGTCTCTTTGAGGACCCGCCCTAGCAACCGCAGTTGTGATGTTGAGGTTTCCAAGACATTTTTATTTTAGTTTAAGGTCCAAGCGTAGTTCGTTTCATATTGCAACTCAGGAGTTTGCGTTTTAAACGAGATCTCTGAATTTCCAAGTTTGATGGACGACTCCCTCACGCAGAGCAATCGTTCTATCCACATCCATCTACGAGAATAGAAATCGGGAAAGAGTTAAGACCGAGAAGATCAATTCTAGACGTAAAAGAGGAGCAGAATTGAAAATGAGTTGAAGAATGAAAGTGGTCGACTTCTATCCGGCCATGCGATTGGAATAGAGTTTAAGACTTGTGCAGGAGATAACTTCATTACGATCTACAATAAGTAGTAGGATATTAAATGTAGGAGAGATAAGACAGACCACTCTGAGGATCACACCATACTTTGTGATAGATATGGAAAAAGACAGCCGCGCACTATTGGCGTAGTGATTTGAAGATAACTAGACCAATTATAAGAGCAGAAGAGAAAGAGGAAACCCAATGGAGGAGGGGAGCTTTGGAGAGCAGCTGATCCATTGTGCATACCGCGGTCAACAGCCTTGGATACTGTCAAGCGCCCAATCACGCGAAGTCTCTCCCGTAATTTCCTCAGAGAGGGCGGAGGAAAACGTCACTAAATCAGTTAACTAGTAAAAGCTATATCGCCAGATAAGATCCTTCGAGCTCCGCACGCCGTACTGGCTTGGATCTGGACACAAGAATGTGAATGAGACTCCAGTTAATGATCTACAGGAAGACGAGTTGCAGTGGGTTCAGTATCTTGAGATAGAATTACAAGTGAGAAGCCTATGCAAGGGTCTCGATAGTTAGAAGGATCAGGACGCGGCTTCCTTTTTCGGAACCGGTTGGACATGTGCGTGCTTCCAACACTTGAGGGAAAGTATCTCAGGTGATGTTGAGACATAGCAGAACATAAGATTGAACGACAGGGGCATGGGTCAGCCTACGACAAGCACCTCCATCAAACATCCTCAGAAGAAGAATTCCATCCGGCCACCACGTGCTCAGTTTCCTAAGTTCCATAGGATGTTCAGGTAGGCTCCATGCCACGCCGATAAATGTAATACACAGGTGCTATATGCTACATAGACACACTGAGAGAAGAAGGAGGCAGGAGGAGGATGGAGTACCTATGCAATCGATCTTAAGGTGTTGAGTTACGAGGAAACAGTAGTGGAGCCGAAGAAATTTTTCCTTTTCAGTTGGTAGAATTAGCAACAGAAACCAAACAGTAATAGATATAAGAGGTAGGAAAGACAGAATGTACAGGCACAAGGAAGTTTGTTAGGAGTATGTTTTTGGCAAGAGCCAAACATTTATCGTTAGAGAACTCACAGTGAGAGTTAGCAGCACTTTCTTTTGATGAAACCCGCTTTTGCTGGACGAAGAGTATCTCTGCAACGATATTTCTAGCTGAAATGAAAATTAGCAAGAGTTGTAGAAGAGCGAGAATTTTTCCAACCCCGATAAGCGACTGTCTCTAGGCTGAATGACCAGAGAGCAAGCACGAATGAACCATGGATTATGAGGAGAGAAATTTTTAGTCGAAGAAGGAATGAACCTGCCTATCCCATCATCAATGATAACAGCTCCCACCTTATCAGCAGAAGCCGAAGGGTCACCAGAGTCAAAGCAGTCATTCCAATTATAGCTGGTGAGAAGCGCCCAATCGGCCAGAATCCAAAGGCCAGAAAAAAACGCACATATTATATATATATAATACTTATATTATATATCTATATATATATATATATATATATATATATATATACATATATATATAATAATACTATATATATATATATTATATATTATAATTTATATATCATATTTTAAGTAATGTTTAATATATCCATCATTCGATATATAATATTCCATAAAGTAATATATAATTTATACTATATACTATATATATTACTTCAGCAAATTTACATATTATATATTAATTATATATATATATTATATATATATATAGTATGATATATATATAATATATATATATATATATATACTAATATATATATTATTATCATATATATATATATATATATATATATATATATATAATAATATAGTAATATATAATATATATATCAAGACATCTCACAATATATAGTATATATATAAATATATATACTTTATATATATAGTATAACTATATATATATATATATATATATATATATTATATATATATATATAATATACTATATATATATAAATTATATTACTATAATATATATAATATATAATACTATATATCTATAATATATATATTATATATATGTATATATATTATATATATATATATATATAATTATATACTATATAATATATTATATATATTATATTATATATATATTATATACAGTTATTGTATATATATACAGAAATCGAAATTCAAAAATTTACAATCTATTCCCTTATAACTTCCCTATGTACAGATGCCAAAAATATTTTATTTATATGCATTTTATGTTCATTTATAAAAAACATCCTCAACATCCTCATTTTTCAAAAGAGGATGCGGATGGGGATGCCCGTTGAAGTGAGGATGCGGATGCGCGATGCCATTTAGGTGCGAAATGTTTCCGCAATATGCGGGATGCGGATTGCGGATGTGGATGTCATGCCCATCACTAAATATATATATATTATATGATATATATATATTTATATATATTATATACTATATATATACCTTATATATCTATTATATTTATTTATATATATATATATATAAGATATATATTATAAAATTATAAATAATATAAATACCGTTAGTATATATATATATAATATATAAGATATAATATATACATTATATATATATATATATATAATATATATATATACGTATATATAATATATATATATATATAAATATATATATATTGATATACATATATATATATATATTATTATATACTATATATATATATATATATATATATATATATATATATATATATACTATATATATATACTATATATATTTATATTTATTTCATATATATATAGTATAATATATATATATATATATATATATATTATATATACTTATATATATATATATAGTATACTAAAATATATATATATGATATTATATACTATATATCTATATATATATATAGATATAACATATATGATATACATTATATAATATATATAGTATATATATAGCTAGTATAGTATATATATATATATATATATATATATATATATATAGTATATATATATATATTATATAGTTTATATATAATATATATATTGTGGGTGTGTGTGTCCCCTCGTGTGCGTTTGTTGGAGCACAATAATATATGCGTTAGTCTATCTAATGATAGTTTCTACCTCTCCATGTATTGTTGATCAATATGTGACGCAGACTGTAGAGGACTTTTTTTCTTGATGCCTCCTGTAACATTTTAGGACCTGCGGTAAACACTTAATACAATGTTAAATCCAACACGATCAGCCTTCGTTTGAGTTACAAACTCAAATTCTTGGTAGGTAAGGCCAGGGGTTTCTGCTGATCGCACTTCCTACAGTTTCACTTCTTAGCATTAGCAGAGCTACTAAACAGTAGCGAATCTACTGAAATATCAGCTCTTCACTTGACAGGAAATAAGTAGGTATGGGCCGAATATTTTACTTGCACGTCTTTCGTCAAGAAAACGATCCATTTTATCAGAGAGCATGAAAAAGTCTTATACGATCCGGAAAAAGACAACATATTTCAGTAAAGGTTGAATTTAGCACTAATAAGTAATAACGACTGCGCATACACAAATGAACGAGACCGAGTGTACATATTGTAATAACATGTCTAAATTGTTACGAGTTTGAAACAATTTCAAACCAGAATAGAATTCAAATGTATTTTATTTTCGTATAATTTTTTAAAGTTGCGGTTGCGATTGCTGTGTAATTTTGCTTAAAATAATTGCGTCGCAAGCCAATTCGCAACTCATTCAAAATAATTTCGGCGCAATCGCAACCGCAAACCGAGATAATTGCGATCGCAATTGCGGCCGCAACAAGTTGCGTCGCAAGTGCCCAACATGCTAATTATATACTATATATATATATATATATATTATAATATAATATATATATACTATATATATTATATATATAGTTATAATAATATATATTATATAATAATATATTACATATATATATAGTAGTATATATATATATATATATATATATATATATATATATATTACTAGTATATTATATAACATATATATATATTACATATACATATCCTTAACCACAATTTCTCTACCAGAATAATACACTATTTTATACACAATTACAATTTCAAAAGGCTACCAAAAGATTTTATAAACCTTTCTAGATTTGTCAAGGACTATATTCGTAAAGTAATTTTCTCACCTTTGAGATTGGTCATGCAAAAGTAGCAGTCTGCAATATGGTCCTTGCCTTCTCTCCAGCTCACCATTAGGTACACCAAATTGACAAAACAGATCGTTTTGCACCTCACTCCGGCGCCTCTAAGGCTATGATTTACAGGCTTGGCAGCACATATGTGTGAGCAAAGGTTTTGTCTGATCTCCTAGCTTTATTCCAAAATATGCATTGTAAAGGAACTTTACTAACGGAGTTATAGTGCATTGCTGGTCACTAAAAGTTACTCTGCCACACACATAACAAAATCTATCAGGACTGTTTTTACACTTTCTATTCATTTTTATGAAATATTAGGAGTTTTGCTAATGTATCTGCCTGCAAAAAATTTCACAAAGATAAATAAAGCCTTAGAAATACACTTTAAACACTGTTCCTAGATGAGAACAGTCATGGATTAAAGTAAGAAAACTTAGTTGGAGAGTGAGCAAGCAACACACAATCACTCGCGCCCGCGGTCAGCTAGAGACTGAGCTCTCTAATGCCATCTAGGGAGCTCGGTCTGTATCTTAAAAACTAGACCTGATTGAGCAATATGAATGCTTGATTTGGATTTAGCAGACAAATTTCATTAACACCCACCTATAAAACCCCCAGAGTAGTAACAAGGTCATATTGCTTTCCACCTCTTTTACTCCACCTGACCTTTTTACCCCTAGGCCTCTTTTACCCCAACCTAAAATTTGGGCAACCCTAATTTTTTGAGCCCAAATTTTTACATGCCCTTGACCTTTTTTGACCTTGACTTTTTTGCCTGACCTTTTTTTGGCCGTAGCTTTTGACGACGGATGCGAAGCATCCGACGTACGTAGGTCCCCCCTATTTTTGGCCCCCCTTTAGGGCTTAGCCCCTTTTTTGATGTTTTGGCCTTGATATTTCGGCCTTGATATCGTATCAAGGCCTGAAATTGACCATTCTTAAAGTGAAATTGACCATTCTCTAAAGGTCATGTGGAGATTAGTAGGGATTTCTTGAGCTCCATACAATTACATGCCAACCTGCCTTTGGTAAGGTAACTGAGCTAACATGAGGTCTGTGGGTATCTGCCTGTATGGATCTATCCTAACTTATTTCCATCCGCGGTCACACCTACCCCTACACACACACACGACACACACACACACAACACACACACACGTCACAACACACACACACACACACACACACACACCACACACACACTGGCACGTATATATATATAGAATATATACAATATATAATATATAATAAAGTTATTATATATATAATAATATAATAAGTACCTACTACCATATATCTAATATCAATAATAATACTATATCATACACTATTATATTAATACAATATAATAGATATATATATAGACATTAATGCACCACTACCGATACTTGATCACATCCATAAACACTTACATATCACCATACACCCTGACCAATATCTGTCAATAGCGTCTACTACTATATACACTCTAACCGAATAGTGACATATACATGACTATAGCTACTTAAGATAGTAATATATTGCGAACACGTGCTCCCTAACACCCCAACTCACGCCTACACTACACCACCACGCGCACACACACACACAACACAGCACACACACACAACACACTACACTCACACCTTCTAATACAACAGACTTCACACTAGAACTTACATCACCATAGACACTTACATACATTTACACTTATACACACTGATGCCTCAGCATTTATGCCTCAACTTTGATGACGTTAACTTTGATGACGTCATCTTTGGCGGTTCATCTTTGATGGCCCAACTTTGATGGCTCAACTTTGATGGCTCAACTTTTTGGCTCAACTTTGATGGCACCTATCTTGATGGTACATATTTGATGTGCCTATCTTGATCGTTCATTCTTTGAAGGCTCAGCATTATTGATGGATGTCTCATCTTTGATGACGTCATCTGTGTCGCTTCTTCTTTGATGACTCAGATTTATTGATGGTTCAGTACATTTTGATGATTCAGTTACATTTTTGATGGTTCCCAATCACCTAAGAAGGCCATATAGGAAGTGTTCTATTAGTATTCTATGAGTATTCTATGCAAGGCCAGTGTGTATGCAAACAGGTGGTCTAGTGCCAATGAATGCCAATTGAGTGCAAGTGAGTGCCACATAGTGCCAAGTGAGTTGCACATAGTGCCCAACTGAGTGCCACTTTTTTCCAGCCTTTTCTAGCCTCCCCTGAGCCTAGAATAGCCCTAATATGGTGTCTACCCCTAGGTTATAAGGTATGAGGAATCGATTGGTGTATATTACAAGTTGCTAGGATGCTTCCTACTATGAGTTAGTCTTTTTCTAACACTTTAGCATGATAGAATATATATCTAAAGAGTTTACACATTTGAGACAGTGAACGAAAACGTTTCCGAGTCCGCGTCCGCAGGGATGGAAGCCCCGCCGCGGAAACCCCCCCACCGCGTTGCGCCGCATGGGCGCCAATATTTCCGCTTCCCCCGCGCGTGCGTCCGCAGGTGCAATATGTAACGCCGTTCCCGCCCGCCGCGTGGCTGCCCGCAGACGCAATATTAACCGCGCTAGAACGACAAATATGAATCATGGTAAACTTTGCAAAGAATTCTCTGTTCAAATATACATGAATCATTCATTTTTACACAATTGAAAATTTTATTACAAAACATAATATTTACATTACCTTAAAAGCAGTAAATCAGTAAATCAATTAGAGATGCTACATAGCACCAAAGGTTATAGTTATGCGCTTTTGTTTTTCCTGCTTTACTGCTTTAACTCATCATGCTTTACTGCTTAACTCATATATTTTATTAACTATTTAAAACTCACTTAAAGGAGACCAGTTAAATCCAGTAAATCCCAATAGAGGTTTACCGTACACCAAAGGGGTTAGTATGCTTTTTTGTTTACTGCTTTACTGCTTTAAACTCATATGTTTTACTGCTTTTACTGCTTTACTGCTTTTACTGCTTTAACTCAATTATTTATTTACATTATGTTTTCTTTTATATTTTATTTGTATTAAAAAATTCTGATTTACCAAAATAAGTTAAGAAAAACGTTAATTACGAATACAAAGTATATTAAATTAAGTATATATAAGAACTGGTAGCTCATGTTTTCAGAAAGGTGTATTATATTTTTTACCAAACAAATTTGACGTATAAGCAACAACAACACGGAATGATAATACACCTTGTTGAAACTTAAGTATCGGACATATTTCGTCGATCTTCGAATTTAAGGTGAAAAAAAGCTGATGCCATAATCAAACGACCTTCTCCGAGAAATTGGCAGTTTGAAAATAAAGATGGGCAAACTGAATGTGAATAGCAGTCCTCAAGCCCAGGATTCACAAAAAAAAATTTCACTAAGGACATATTTGGCGAACTGGTAAAAAAACAGTTAGCGTTAAAAAGGAAAATTATGGAGCTCACTAAATCCTCATAACTAACTATACCTTTGAAGCAGAAGAGTTTTATCACCTACAAGACTCTTTGTGACAAAACTGAAAAGCGAAGAACTTGATTGAGTGATAGGAAATGTAAATTGCTCATTAAATTTAGTTTTTATTGCAGAATGTTTTTTCGAAATCTTTTAATTTTCATATGCATATGCATAAATAATAATTTCATGTAAATTAGATTATTTATTGTGGTATGAAGAGCTTATTGTATTTTTCGTTTTAAAATAAGTATAGCTCATGGAAACGTCGCTAACTAAATCCATCACTTGCAATCTTTTTAATTCCCTTTGTATTAATTAATTTCTATAAATACGAAAAAATTTTGCCAAGTAAATTATCACAGGATTCCCAAGCAAGGAAATGTTTATTTTAAATGACAATTGGGAAGTTCGACTAGTTACATGTCTTCTCATTCTCTTGATCTGCCATCAGACCTAATGAGAAGCCCAAGTGGGGCTACAAACGTTAATCTATTTTAAACAAATTTAGTGGTCGTTAAATAATAAATATATATATAGTATATATATATATGTATATATATATAATATATATATATATATATATATAGTATAGAGGAATATAGTATATAGATATATATATATGATATATATTATATATAATCCTATATCGCTATACCCTATCATATCTAACCTATATAGGCCCTATTATATATATATAAACCTAGTATATACTACTACTACTATATTATATATATATATATATTCACTATATATATATATATATATATATATAATATATATATTATATATATATATATTATAGAATATATACGTATATATATATATATTATATATATATATATATTATATTATTATAATATTATATATATAATAATATATATAATATATATATATAATATATACTAATAATAATATATATATATGCTTGCTAATATTTCTTCTCTTGTATTTTATTATCAGATGATTTCCATAACCTAGAACGCTACTGCCGAAAGGAGTGAAAAATACTTTTTTGGTCGGAACTGGGAAGAGGCTTTTGGAAAAAATAATAATAATAATAATAATAATAATAATAATAATACATAATATATAATAATAATAATAATAATAATATAATAATAATTATAATAGTAATTTAATAATAATAATAATAATAAATAATAATAAGTAAATAATAATTAATATAATATATAATTTAATAATATAATAATTATAATAATAATATAATAATAATAACTAATAAAATAATAAATAATAATAATAATAGATAATAATAATATATAATAATAATAATAATAATAATAATAAATAATAATAATAATAATAATAATAATAATAATAATAATAATAATAATAATAATAATAATTAATAATATAATAATAATAATAATTAATAAAACTTAGGAAAATGAATTTTAGAAATGAATTCCCATAATTAAAGAATTAAATTTCTTTCAGTTCATTTTATTTTTTTATTATATTTTTGGAGAGCATTTTATTGTAATATATTGAAAAATTGTCTTCTTGTCAGAAATGAAAACAATTTATATTTTTCTCCTTTTAAAAATTTATCCTTCAGGTTAAATTGACTAATCACCGTATTTTTTGTTATGCTTTAAGAAAAAAATAATTACTCAAATCCTTTGGTTTACGTAAACCTTATTCGGCCAATTAAGTGGCTAAATATATCTACAATATATATATAAATATATTACTATATATATATATAGTATATATATAGTATATTTTCTAATATTAAATATATATATATATATAAATAATATATAGTATATTATATATATATATATAATTAATAATATATATATATATATATATATTTATTATATATATATAGTGTAATATATATATATACTTAGTTATATATACTAGTATTATATATATAATAATATCCCATATTATTAAATAGATATACTATTATATATATATTA
>JABUQX010138192.1:12500-23094 GCA_015478945.1 Trachelipus rathkii | reverse complement strand
TCGCTCTCTTCGACATCGGCGCTTCTCCTCCTACGTAGGCGTACTGCTGAGATCTCTGTCTCGTTCCTCTAGTGGCTCGTCGCTCTTCTCTTCTTCTCTCTCTCATCTCTCGTGCAGTCTCTCGTCATACTCTCTCTCTCTCTCTCTCTCTCTCCATCTCTCTCCTCTGACTCTTCTTCTCTCTGCTCTCGTCTCTCATGCGTCTCTCGTCTGTGCACCTGGACGTAACCTGACTTGTTCGGGAGAGATGCAGGTTCCTTAGTATCGGGTGTATTTTGAGAGAGAGTGGTGGGGAAGGCCTATCAAAGGGTGAGTCGTAGGCTTAGTCTGGTGCACAGAGTTGAGCAATGCTTCATCGCGGGTCCCTGGGTTGAAAAAAAAAAATCAACACCATGGGCGGGTCCGCTGATCCTTCCCCATATGGAGGACAGTCGAACCTGTTACTGCAGTCACATGGGCTGATTGACTTGTCCTAAGGCATTATTTCTATTTTCTGAGCACTCGTCCATTGCGGATCTCGTGGCGAAGGGGAGAGGGTTGAGTGTTGGTGAAGGTTACCAATGTGTCTAATTTTAAGCCATTTTGCTAATTCCATAAGTTGCTGCCTAAAAGAAAAATTTTGGCTAATTTCTGTTAGGTTTAAAATAATCATCAAAATCATTTCCAATTGTCTTAACAATTTGCAAAAATCTCTTTTCTGAGCACATTGGACAAGTTTTTCATGTACATGATGATACAGCCCTGCCAATTCTAATTCTAATTCTGTGTCTAATTCTTGACTCTTGCCAGGAGGTCTATAAAATGGCCCTATTCTATATGATTTACTTAAACATAAGGATATCTACCCACACCGATTTCAAAATAATTATTGGTGTTGAACTCAGTCCTTAGAAACAAAGGAAGGAATAGTCCTTTAAGAAAGGCCACACACCACCCTTCTTCCTCTACGCTGGTATAAATTAAGTGAATATCCGTCTATTTCATATACCTGAAAGGAGTCTCCATATAATTGCTCATTAACCCAGCCTGCAGTTATGCAAATAATGTCTAGATTCTCTCATTATGATATAACTAAGCAGCTCAATCTTTTTTATTTTAAGGGCTATGGAGCATTTGTTGTAAAAAACATTGATACTCGAATTGCTGGTATTATTATTGCTATCATCAGTAGTTAAACATGGTAAACAACATAGTTTTATTTATCTCCCCACTCATTACTTTACCACTTGCTATAATATTCGTAATCCAGATTTACCCACCACCCTAACATTACCTGTATAATCCAGTAAAGGTTAGGGATACTTGCCATCTACCAGTTAGGATACTTAAGATCTGTTGTAATCCTTAAGCAATCTTTTCATAAGGCATTATATATATATATACTATATATATATACGATATAATATATATAATATATAGTATATATATATATATATATAATCCTTTTTGATGGATCGATATAATTAATTAATAAGGATAATGGTGTTCACATATGGGGCTTTAATATAATTTATATCATTATATATATATATATATATATAATACTAGAGATGATATTATATAGTATATAATATATATTATATATATATAGATATTAATACGGATTAATATATATATATATATATATATATATAATATATATATTAAATTATTTATTAATATATATATATATAATATATATATAATATATATATATAATATATTATATATATATACTAGATATATATATATATACCATATATATATAGAAATACCGTATATTTTACCACTAGTGTATCGCATATTACCACAATTTCAATCCATGTACAGGCGTCCACTCTTTCTGAAAGTCAGGGAAAAATAGTCAGGCAAAGTCAAGAAACGTTTAGAATATGACTGAAAGTCAGTGAAATCCAAAAAGTAAAGGGAAATTTTAAATTTTCAAAACATATGAAGAATGATCCAGGACCAAGTTGCATATTTAATATATTTTTTTCCAGATGTATAAGTGTGGAATAAGAGATGTATTTGATATGTGAATGAAAAGGATGGGCGAGGAATGACATCCATAAATCTACTTTCTATCTTGTTTCTTTTATGGTTTAGTCACTCTTAGCCTACGTATTCTCCTATTGTGTCTGGGCTCGTAGAGTTTTCCAATCATCCTTTTGAGTTGAAGGTGATTGGTGTATGGAGTGTTTTAGACTGTATGACTATTAATCTTTTATATCTTTTCTTTTAGGGATTCTATACTTCTTTGAGGTTTTTTTTTTTTTATTTTTTGAGGTTTAGACGAAGGATTTTGGATTTTTGTGCCAGTTAAGGTATTTATATTATTATAAATGACTTCAAACAAAAAATTAACTTTAACGGCCAGTGGTTGGACGTCAAACTGACACAGTTTATCAGGTGGTTGGTTAAAGGACCTGATAGTTCCAAGGCATACAGTAAAGTATTGTAAAAGACCTTTGACTATCAACATTGGACGCAAGCAGGAAGGGGTTTCACATTCAAGAGATGGAAACTCCGTTGATTTAATCAAAACGTCGGGCAGGACCAAACCATCCATTGGAAAACTTTTTGTTATAGTGTCTAATAATACAAATTAGGTGAAAGTGTGTGCACTGAAAGTTATGCCATTCCATCAACTTCTAATTATACTCAACCGATTGTAAATGACCCTGGGTGTTCTATTAATAACCAACAAAAATCATTTATTCAATCAGTTTCACTCTTTTGCATTAAAGATGATTGTTACAAGATCTGAAATACTATGGGGCATAAAGGTGGTGGATGATAAAATGTCTTTAAAACTCGTGTGCAGATATAGGGGAAACACACCTTTAAATTAATGTTTCCAGATAGTGCGTTAGCTTCAAATTTTAAAATGGGGCCGGATGTGATTAACCATGGACTTGCTCCCTATTTTTCTAGAAATCAAAAGCACAATACACTCTACCCGCAGTCGGCTCATTTATATATATATATATTATTATATATATATAGTAGTAATATATATATATATATTATATATATATAATGATATATTATATATATATATATATATATATATATATATATAACTGTATATATATATAAAAAATACATATATATTATATATATATATATTATATATATTATATATAATAATATAATAATATTATATATATTACTATATATCGTAATATATATATATTAATATTATATTAATTATATATTATATTATTATAATATAATTATTATATATTATATAATATATATTATATATATAATATATAATAATATATATATGTTATACAGGATATATATATATATATATAAATATATTCGATATATTATATATATATATAATATATATATATATATATATATATGATAATATATATAATATATATAGTATAATATATATACTATATATATATAAGATATATTTATAATATAGTAATATATTATATATATATATATATATATATAATATATATATATATTATATATTTATAATATATATATATACCATATATAAATATATATATATAGATTATATAATATATATTATATATATATATTATATATAATATATATAAGTATATTATATATTTTTTCAAGATAATATATAAAATATGAATTCTAATTATACTCAAAGGTGTTTTGACCCCTTCAATTACCACAAAAAAGTAATTTTAAAGGGGTTAATTAAAATTACACCTTATTTAAAAGAAAAATATACCGAACTAAAAACAGAGAAAGCTTTGTTTATCTGTAGAAACTGCATTGGAAAAATCACTCTCCAATTGAAAAGTACAGATCAGAATTTGAAAGTCACATCTGAGAGCACATCAGGAAAGACTTATCTGAGAGAACTCTTGTGTGATATAATTACTATCTATTATAAATATACTATATATATATATATATATATATATATATGATATATATATTATATCTATAATATATATAGATATCATATATATATATTTTAATATATACTATATAGTATTATATATAGTTATATATATATATATAGTATCTTCTTCACCTTCATCTACCTTTTTTTCAAAAGATTGGGAAGTAAGGTGCAGTTACATGCATCCAGAAAAGAATCAGGAGTGAGGAATATGGACAAACGTCGAAAAGAATGCCCAGCCTTACCGCCACCTCTGTACCATTAATTAGTAAGAACTCACCGCAATCAGAAAAATCCACCATAGGGCTTCATGGGACCGCGACAGGCCCCCTCACAATGGTAAATCGTCAAGAATATGGTCAATCCTGGCCCAGGGGCCACAACCATACCCCATTACACCCCCGCCTTCGTATCCGATCATGCACCTGTTCTTCTCGCCGGCTCTGCAAACTCACATTTCTCTCTTGCAAACATTCCTTTACTGAATCAATCAACTTTTTCTTTGGGTCGCACAGCTGGTCAGTATCCCAAACACATCACCACATACATCCACTTACACAACCGACTATCATTCATCCTTTCACATGAGGCAAACCATGTCATAACATACTTTCGATTTATTCATCTCGTTACCCCTGTCTTCACCACCACACAACTTCTCTTCAATACAGTTTCATTCCTCATTTTATCAATTCTTCTCCACCTAACACGCCCCTAAGATTGTCCATCTATACACATTGAACTTTAGATCATATACTTCTTATTCCAGACCATAATCTCACTACTATCAATAACAAAGGTTACAACATACCCTCATGCAAGGACCTAGCGCACTCCAGACTTAGTCCATTATTACATTCACCAATGATTTTAATTGCACCAGCCACCTCCTGTCATTCACAACTTTCTACTACACTCTGCAGCATCCCGTTCCCTTCTCATCCAACACATACCATTAAATATTTAAACTCAGACACTTGTTCCAAGCAGCTCACCATCTAACATAAACTTCACACTGAAGGGCTATCCTCACTCACACCATAACCTTACTCTTATCTACGTTTACTTCAAGCCCCTCCCGTTACACACCCTGCCGAATCCCTCTACCAATCTCTCAAACTCTCTTCAGACTCGCCACAAAGAACCAATTCATCACGCATCTAAAGGGCTAAGGGTACCCTCCGACTCATCTCCATCATCTTTAACACCATTCTGCCCCCCCACCTCTAATTCTTTCATAACCTTATATAAATCCATATATAAATTGAATAACCAAGGAGACATAACACAACCATGTCTCACTCCGCTATTAATACTAAACAATCACTTTGACACATTTTCTTACAGCACGCCTCACTACCTCCGAGTACATATTTGAGTCCCATTCAGAAGCCTACCACCAACACCATATATCACTACCCCTGTCATAGGCATTTCCCTATTAAAACCCTGATCTACCTGTTTGTGATTATGAATTAGTTGTGTTACAGGGCAACTTTTGAATAGTTTGAGAATTTTTTCAGTAGTCATTCTATTCCCTGTGAGCCATTGTTTGTGACCACAAATGGCATTTAAAAAGTCTTTCACTTGTGTATTTTACTGTTTTTTTACTGTTGTGTATTTTACTGTTTGTTGAATTCAATGTTAATCTTTTCTATTCTTCTGTTAATTTCCTCTTTGCATCTTCCATTTTCAGTAAAATGTAAAAAATAAAAATGTTATGGCTTCATTTTGAAAGTATTTGGCAAACATGATTTAAACTGCTGCTTATACAAGTTTAAGAAACTTTAATTCAATATATATATTATTATATATATATATATATAATCATAATATCCATTATATATTATATATTATTATATAATATATATATAAATATATATATAATAATATATATATATATATATATAATATTTAGATGAAGCTGTGAAAGTGGCTCAACAGAATGACAACACAGGACTGTGGATGCAAATAATACTCATTTGAAACCCAGTAAGTGTGAATTAGCTAATGAGCAATGTATTATTTTTTTGTGATTATGAAATGGTGGTTACAGGGCAACTTGTGAATAGTTTGAGAATTTTTTCAGTAGTCATTCTATTCCCTGTGAGCCATTGTTTGTGACCACAATTAGCATTTAACAAATTTTTCACTTGAGTATATTGATATTTTACTATTTGTTGAATTCAATGTTAACCTTTTCTATCCTCTCGTTAATTTCCTCTTGACATCTTCCCATTTTCGTAATGTAAACAATAAAAATGTATGGCTTCTTGTGAAAGGTATTTGGCAAACATGGATTTAACTGCTGCTTTACAAGTTTAAGGAAACTTTTACATTCAATATATATAGGATATATATATATATATTGATATATAGATATAATACATACTTTATATATTATATTTATATATATATAGTATAATTATAAATATATATTATATATAATATATATACTGGATATATATATATGTATGATATATATATATATATATATATATATATATATATATATAATACATATAATATAATATATATTATAGTTATATTATAATAATATACAATAAAATTATATAGTCTTATATATAATATAAATAAAAAATAATTTATATATATATATATATATATATATATATATATATATATATATATATATATATATATATATATATATATATTAAATATTATTTAGATGACGCGTGGTGTAAATGGCTTCAACGGAATTACAACACAGGACTTAGTGGATGACTTTGTTTCGTTTTGTCTTTATTTGTAATTGACATGAATATTCCATTCTCTATGTTAAATATCATTTGACGTTTTTGAAATATGTATGCTCCCGGACCCGCCCATGTTGTTGATTTTTTAAACCCAGTGTGGCTGCTTTTGTGAGCGTGGTGGGTTCCTGTACACTAACCAAAAAAAAAAAAAAAGAGTTGTGTGGCAAGATAAAGAGGTAAATGAGAGAATAGATGAAGAGTTATTAGATGGTTTGGTATGTGGAAAGGATGGATGAGAGTCGGTTTGTTAAGTGGTTGGTTAAGTGGCGAGTGTGTTGGGAACGACCGGCTGGGAGACCGAAAGAAAAGTGGATTGAGTCAGGTAAGAGGAATGTCTGGAGAGAGAAATGTGAGCTTTGGCAAGGCGAGAGAAGAAAGGTGATAATAGGACAGAATTGCGGGGGTTTTAGTGAGGGGGGGGATGGTTGTGGCCACCGTGGGCAAGGGAATGAAACCCTTAGATGACGATTACCAGTAGTAGGGTCCGTCGTGGCCCCATCGAAGCTCTAGGGTGGATTTTCTCGACAGCGACGAGTTCACACTATTTAATGGTGCAGAGATGGAGGTAAAGCTGGGCTTTCTTTTCCACTTGTCTGTTCTTCTGCTGCTTTTCTTTTTTGATGGTGCACGTCACGCACCTTACCCCGTCTTGGGGAAAGATCAATTTGATATATTATATTATATATTATATAATATAATAGATATTATATATATAATATAATATATATATATATATAAATATAATATATATAAATTATATTATAATTATATATATATATATATATAGATATATTATATATATATATATATAAATATATAATAATATATATTAATTATTATATAAATATATATAAATATATATAGTAAATATATATATATTTTTCCGCAGATATCTCAACAGATTCGACTAGCATTATTTCCATTCAGTGTTCCTCATCGACTCTTCCGACAAGATGAAGACCACCGGCCAAGGTCGGGTTTGACATTCAGAAGTTTGGCTCCACGAGCATCATCCGCCCAACATGACTACTAGCCAGAGAGGAAGCCCCAACGCAAAGAGATGGAAAAATCTGTAGCAGGGAAATGGCCCAGGCGCACAGCAGGAGGAAGGTAACGGGCCACTCGAACCTGTGTGCAGCCGCTTGTTGGCTTCTCCATCGGCCCGTTCGTTACCAGGAACACCCACATATTATACAAATAATAATAATAATAATAATAATAATAATAATAATAATAATAATAATAATAATAATAATAATAATAATAATAATAATAGTTTTAATAATTAATTCAAAAAACAAATTATTTTCTTTGTTTTATCAGAAACTTTTGAAAAATTAATATCATTATAAAACTTAAAACTATAATATATCCTAATGTTTACAAATTTCCGTAATGCAAAATATTCTACTGTAGGTGAACAAAATTTATAATTGAGCTCTTTTAACTTATTTGCTAAGTAAGTTGTTATATTATTGTTCATGCATACAACATTAAATTCTTTACAAAATATTGCTTCACAAGCTTTAAAAAATGAAAAAAAATTATTTGAACAAAAAGTTAAACCCTGATCAGCCGGTAAATGCTCATACTGTTTGATTTGCAAAAACATATTTTCTCTAATTTCTTCATTGAAAGAAGTTAGGTCACACACTGAACACACTTTTTCTTTATGAAAATGTAATATTTTTTTGCGAGAACTCCACAAACATACCTCATGCCATTAACTTCCTCAAAATTATCTATGTTTGTCAAAGGGAAAGTAACATTGTAAGAATGATCTAAACTTGAAACACTAGCGTTCCCCATGGCATGATCATCCTGCTTAAACATAGCTGAAGAAAGAAAGATTTGTGTAAATAGAATAAATAGAATAAATATTATTCCATTAAACATTTTTAATGTTCTTTGTTATGATTTTCTTTAATTTTTTATTTTCTATATCATGATTTTCTATTTATTAATACTTATTATAATACTTAGTATGTAATCATAAAAAAAAAAATTAATTTTCATAAATATTATAGTTATATATATTATATATATAATATAAATATATATAATATATATTATATTATATATATATATTATAATATATATATATATATAGTAATATATATAATACACCTTTTTTCCCCAGACAAATGGTGGTAAGATGGCCCATGCGTGCACCGAACAGAAAAGTAGAGAAGAGCTATGAACAAGTCGAAAAGAAAGCCCAGCCTTACGGCCCCCTTTATACCATTAGTGAGAACTCGTCGCATCAGAAATTCCTCCCTAGGCTTCAACGGGACCGCTGACTGACCCTGCGCATATTTGGCAATAGACGTAATGTACGTTCATCCCACTGCAGAGGTGTCCACAACCATACCCTCCCCACAAAACTGCGCCATTCACTCCTGTTAGGCACTTTTCCTCTCGCTTCTGCCAACATTTCTCTCCTCCAGACCTTCCTTTACTGACTCAATCCACTTTTTCTTCCGTCTCCCAGCCGGTCATCCAACAACCACCACGAATACATCCGTTAACCAACCGACTCTCATCCATCTTTTCCAGATGACCAAACCATCTCAACGTACCTTCATTTATTCTCTCATTTATCCCTATCTTCACACCCACACAACTCTCTAGCACGTCCATTCCTCATTTTTATCAATTCTCTACACCTAACACGCCCCTAAGAATGTCCATCTGAACACATTGACTTTATTATACCCTTATTCCAGGACCGCATAGTCTCATACTAACAATTTAACACAGTAACAATTTACCCTAGAAGACCCTAGGCGCATCAAAACTTAGGTCCTTTTCGTCTACCAACGATATAAGCGCACCAGCCACCTTCCTGCCATCAAACTTCCCTACTACACTGGATCACATTCCCTTATCATTTAAAAATATTCCTAGATATTTAGAACTCGATACTTGTTCAGCTGCTCAATCATCTAACATAACTTCAATATATATATATATATATAATATATATATAAATATATATATTTATATATATATATATATATATATATAGTAATATATATAATATATATATATATATATATATATAAAATACTATATTATTATATATATATATTTAGGAAGCTGCAATGTTGAAAAAAAAGATTCTTTCAATTTTTTAATTTAAAAACAAGGACTGTTTATTGATTTAAAAGACAAAGCAAACCACACAAACCCCTACTCCACCTACGTGAAAACCATTCAGTGAGAAAAGACTATCGCTTTACTTACAGCGAGGCAGATTAATAAAAATTAAAAAGCTGGTTAAAAGAGTTTCCCATCTAAGTGTTTTTGCAAAAGATATAAAATTTCTAACGATGGTTTTCCGAGAATAGTTGCAAAGGATGTTTCACTTTTTATTGTAGTTTATTTTAAAAGTAGTTAAAATTGTGACTAACAAACCTAGAGAGGGATCGAAATTAAAATAAAGATTGGTCTCCATCCTGGAAGCACTCCTTATTAACGCACAGAGGTTTTTTTCTAAAAAAATCTTAGGGCGGAGTCGGGAAAAGTTTAGAGGAATCATCTATGATAGAGCTATTAGAACAGGAAGCAAAAATTATTGTCTTTATCATTAAAAACGTTAGATATGCAAAACTTACAGGAATAAGTAGAAGATTTCGAGTAGTATTTATTTTAGTAAGAGAATAAAAATTTCTAGTAGTAAGATTGACCAAAGGGTAGCAAGCTTTCTTTGAGTGTAAGTGAACTTGTCGATTATTTTCCTATGAAGTTTTGCTGAACAATAAAATCATTCGGTAAATAGAAGAAGGGAAGCATTTACAGGTCCGCTACTGCCCTTTTGCCGAATTAATAGAAGAACAAACGCGACAATATCATTGCATCTTTTGCGTAACAACAAAAATTATACGGTAAATTTCTGTTATTTACATGCAACTCTATTATTACACACACT
>JABUQX010138192.1:0-5000 GCA_015478945.1 Trachelipus rathkii | reverse complement strand
ATAAATGCCAATACTGCTTACCCTTTACCTCTACATCATTTGAAGTGTTTCCTCCTTCAGGTGAACATCTCACCTTACCTCTTAACTCTCTATATTTTCTATCTAAAAAATGGTTTCAACTCAAAAAATTTTATTAAAATTTTTCAACCTGACCACTTAGCAACAAATGAATTCCTCATTAGGGAGGTGAATATCTGGACATCCAGTAGCTTGAACTTAAATATTCCCTACCTTAACTTAGCAATCAGATTATTTCAGTTTTTCTATAATGGGCTGAATACTCCAAACATTATTGAATTTTCAATAAGTTCACCTTTATCGATACGCCATTTTGGGAGGTATGCAGTTTCAATACATAAATCACAGGTATTGTATACTCTTTTGGTTTTTTGTTATTAACATATTTAAGACACTGATCACTCTTTCGTCTTCTATATATACTCATTTTATCCCCATACTGACTGACTTGTTTCTACTCTCGCCTTTCAACACTTCTCCCTTTTTATGGCGCTGATACTGTCCATCTCTCGTCTGCGCTCGTCTCTCTCTGCGCATAGCTCAGCATAGTGTGCGTACGCCAAGAAATGAGAATTTCTGGAGTTCGTTAGGTACTACTCTCTGTGGGCCCCTAGTCCTCTCTCTCAAGTTATTCGTGAGACACGAATTGAAAGTTTAGCAAACCGTGTCGTGTACTTTTCACTCGATACATGTAGGGTATTGTATTCGCTTGTATCTGTCTGGTCTTGAATATAAGTTAACTGCATAATTGCCAGTAGATCGTAGCGCATGACTTGGATGCAATATATCTTTGAGGATGTTGGGTGCTGTTGAATTCTCAAGGTATTGTGTCCAGACATATATATACAAGAGACACTGCTCTCGGCTAGTGAAACGCAGTTAGAAAGGTTATACGTAAACTCAATTATAGTATTTAATAACCCAAGCAGGAAAAGCGTGTAACGAGAGTGTGAACTTTACACTATATCAGTCATATGTCTTCTCCCTCTTATTTAATTCACCGCAAGGAATAACGCGCGAAAGTGAGTTCAGAGGTGTTTTTTGGTCGTGATCAGAGAAAGTGAGAGGATACAGTATGTCAATGTTTTCCCTCGCACCTAGAAGAAACTTGATTCATCTTAGTTTTAAGAGCAACGCGACCTATTTCCACGTGCTTTTCTTTAGAAGATGGCAAAACCAACTGGCGCACGATAGTGTGGCACCATGCACATAAAAGAATAGGATGGAATTTGGGGGAAGAGTAAGCATCAATATCATACATTTCAGTGCCCATTCCTTTATGATTTTAATATTAATTTAATGGCCAAAGGGGATTATCTCCGTAGTACCTCCAAATTGACCTCGAGTGTCTTTCACTTATAGTAAGACCTACATAAGTGTAGATAAGCTGTACTGCTGAACCAGTCGACGCGCCACTGCTTAGCAATGAGTCCTGGAGTCAAAACACCCAGTGGATGTTCTCCCAATATTGGGTATCTACCTTTGATATACCGACCAACGCCAATCACACACATAATTGAAGTGCCTGGAGATTCGCTTTTACGATACTGTAGGAGTGAACATTAAGGTGGGAGCAAGAGTATCTTCACATGGTGGTCGGCTGTTACTGCAGGAATAAACGATGATAGACGTCCGAGGTACCTCTCCATATCTCTCGCGGTATCTTATAAGAAGTTCTAATTGTCATGCATTCGTGTTGTGCACCTTACCTCTTGCAGTAAGGACTCATGTGATTTCCTCTTTTTCTAATTCTATCTTTTTTGGCTTGGTAAAGTTGTTCGGTGAGGGAGATAACAATATTTGTGGTGAGAATGCAGATACATGAAGTGCACTTACTATAGGAAAGTATTTTATTGAACCGACGAGCTCCCTCACTTACATGACTGCCGTTTTTTTTCTAATAGATTATATTTTCTAATACACATATACTGTTTGTGTATCATAAAATATTTTTCTTCTCATATCTCGTTTTTTGAGAGACGTCAAAGCCCTCATCAATAACTCTCAACAATGCTTACCGTGGATTCACACAAGATTAGTCGAGTGTTGAAAAAATTGCCCATAAATACCATACAAGTGATTAAGAATCCTGCTTGACTAATCAGAGCGCTCGCTATATTGACAAAACTCTTGATTAAAAATCATTGCAGAATTCTATGTGTGTGAATCCGCTACTATCAATGCGCAAAAACCATAAGAGATATGTTGCCTAGGTGTCTGACTCCGAACTTAAATAGAACTAGAGGTGGCACTTCTCCTGTCTATCTCCCTAAGGAGAGAAGAGACTTTCTGTGCGAGAGTTTTACATAGGGTATCACTAAGCTGAACCTTAGCCTTTCTAAGTCTAAATAAGTAAGGTAATCACTGATTTATATGTGTTCCCAGATAGGAAAAGTGTTGAAGCTGCCTTTATGCTTACATTAACATCCTTTCTGAGTGACTAGATGCCATATAGCTAATAGCAATAATGGCTCAACAAGAGCTCTGCATATATCTTTATAACACAATAGCTTTGCTGTAAAATGTTTTGTAAATAGAGATAGGTTAGTAATTTGCTCATTTCTGTGTAGCATTTAATATTTACATAGAATATTAAAAAGAGCACATTACTTATTCCTCAATTACAAAGTTGAGACAAGAAAAAGCCTCAACATTGCGTAATAATAAGAGGCTTTGACATATGGGAATCCCAAAGAACTTGGCAAATCTATGAGCGCGGAAAAGATGTTGTCATAGCAAAGTTACACCAAAATTCAATGAGAAACCTACTTCGACCTTATTTCTGACTAAAAACAGCAAATATAAATATTGTTGAGAAGCTTATGTACATAACTATGTCGCAGTACCAGATTGAAAAAAAATTTACATTGATAACACATTTGTAATGGCAAAGTTGGATAACCTAAACTTACATTCTTTTGAGTCTATTAAAATCAAAACTTTATACAAGAATGATTGTTTTTACCATAGCAACCCCATTTACCTAAACATGGCTATATTTGCCCCAAGTGGGCCACATTTTGCCCCACAAAAAATATTTCTCTAAAATTTACAAATTTAGACTACTTAAAATGTTTTGGACAGTCAGTATGTGCTTATGAAGGTAAAGTTCACATACTATTTGTGCCAATTGAAAAATTAATACTTCTCAAAATTACATTTCCTGAGTTTTTTATGGATAAAATTGTTTTTACAAAACATTAAGATTATGAAAATTTAAAAAATGTTTTGATTAAGAGTATATGGTTAAGGTTTCATTTAAGATTAATATGCCAAGACCATAACCTACATATGATGGTCTTAAAAGCGTAAATTTAATTAATAAAGGAAACTGGTTTTAAATGCAGTGGCTAACATCATGCCCCATATGTCCACAATTACCCCATGTGGCTACAGTTACCCCACTTTTTACAGTACTATACAGTGTATATATTATATATATTATATTATATATATATTATACTATATATAGTATATATATATATATATATATATATATATATATATATCTATATATATATATATATATATATATATATATATATATATTCTATATATTACCGGTATATATATATATTTTTTATTTATTAAAGATAATATTATTATTAGTATATTTTATTTATATTTTAATTTTATTATATAATTAATTTAATTTTAATTTTATATTTATTATTTTATTTATATTTATATTTATTTTAATTTATTTAATTTATATATATTATATTTATTTATTATTTATTTATTTTAATTTATTGATCTTTCTATTAGATTATTTTATTTTATTTATTTATTTAATATTTTATTATATTTATTAGTTAGTTTATTTAAAAAAAAATGTATTTTTAATTTTATATTTTAATTTATAATATTTATTTATTATTATTTATATTTATATTTATATTTAAATATATTTTAGTATATATATTAATATTTATATTTTTTTTCATTATTTATTTATTTAAAACGATTTAATTGAATAAAAATATATATTTTACTTAATTATAATTTATAGTGTATATAACTTTTATATATCAGTTGCAAGTTATATGTTACAATATTAGATTAGATACTCGATACATTTATTTATTAGTTACATATCCACTCAGATATAACAGAAACTAATAGTGAATCAGCGGAATTTCTAACATTGGAATTTAAGCCCTTTGAACCTGTTTATAGGTGGAAGTGTAGTATGAATGTCACAGAATGTGTATATTGAATAATTTGTTAGGGCCAAGGTAATATGAAATCAGTGTGTCTGTTTAATATTTTAATTGTAAATTTTTTTTAAAACATTTTAATAATATAAACTCACCTTATGAATGGTGAGTTTTTATCTTCCGGGATGCAAGTAGAGCTATGCTTTACTAAATTCTATGTTCAATTATTTACATCATCCTTTCATCCTCGATTTATATGGTAGACAAGAATATTGTATATGGTAGATATGAGTGCTATTGCTTCAGCTGGGAGAGCTACAGGCAGAGCAGAGGATTACATTTTGTCTCAAGCCTGTGTGAAGGTTAATTAAATAAAGATCAACATCCTATGAAATATTTCTCGATGTTCTACATCTATGTGGATAAAAATGTGGAACATATATAATATAGTTATATAATATATATATAGTATATGTGACGGGTATATCAAGTATACAATAATGCTAGTATATGATAATTGATATGGATAAATTTATGATTATAATATACGCACTTATCATAGACTCTTTAAGTAAGTTAAAATAACACGTCATAATATGACAAGGTTATTAGGTTTTAATGTGAACTGGGATAATGTACGAAGAAATTATATTGTCACTACAATTATTATACGCTTTAGTATAAAAATTATATATTATGGTGAGTGTCTAGTTTTATTGTTATATCATCTATATTTAATATAGATTATTTATTATAATTATTTATTTAATTTAATTATATATATAATATTATTATATTCTTATTATTATATATAATTAATAT
>JABUQX010138191.1:0-31350 GCA_015478945.1 Trachelipus rathkii | reverse complement strand
TCAAAACCTGGTTCGCTCTAATTATCATACAGGCATCACACGAATAACTGCACAACATAACAATTTATCCAAACAATAACAATTAAAATAACGAGTTTTCGTCTCTTGAAGCTAAAATATCATTGGGTAGTATAAATTGTTAATTAGTTTTACTGAATTTTAAACACAGCCAAATAGTTGTTAAATCAGTAAATCAACCATCAAACCCCCCCCAACCCTCCCTCCATTGACCTTGGGATCTATTTGATCATTATTGAATTCAGTCAAACTTTTCGCAGTATCAATTTCGGATAACAGAAATAAAATAAAACATACACAAAAATTTCTATATATAAAACCATTACGAATATATGGTGCTACGTAACAACGTATTTTACAATTACTACATCCTTAAAAGCTAAAAAATACATACTCTGAACTAGAATAATAGACAACGAAAAACCTAAAACACACCATACCGTACAACTACTTACATTAACAAACTTCCACATATAACTACAGTAAAGCACCTAACATTCGCTACAAAAAATGTACACCTATCACACTTTTTCAAGCATATCTCTAAATATCAATGTTAATTACAAAAAATGGTAATTATTTAACAAAAATTTGCAATAACCCTGGTCTATATCATCTATCTGACAGACGACATAATCTTAACGTAAAACAAATTTTTTACAATCAACAAAAACTTCATCATAACATCGTCTTCTAATATCATATCCTAACGAAAATAATTGCAAACATGAAACAATGTCTTTTAAACCAAAACATTACAAACATAACAAAATTTTATCCGACATAACATACAGTCTGAAATAAAAATTCCAGTAAGCCGAATAGATTTACATGATCTTTAAAGCCAGTAAATCAGTAACGATCAGTAAACTAAACCCAATCCTCCCTGCACCCCATACACCCATCCACCAGCGCCTATATCTATTGAACTATTGATTCAGTCATATTTTATATCTTCGACACTCATTTTGGATAAACATATACATAAAATAAATTCTTATATAACTAATTATAAAATCTTAAAAGAACGCAAACAAAAATTTAACATTTAAAGCTAACATATCATACCTGAACTAAGATATAATGTACAAATGAAACTAACATACCCTCGCGTATGAAATAATCCCGCTAACATCCATAAAATTCCCTACTTATCCAAAGGGTAACGTAGGTAACAGGTCACTACAATACTCCGAATATGTTCACCACTTTACCCGAGCATATCGGCCAACAGTTAAAAGCCGTTTTAATCTAAACGAAATCCTTACAAAGCGACCAGATCTATCAACGAAGAATACACCAGATCCTTGCAACTATGGAGACACTATCTTCATCAAAGTGTCACTTCAGTTTCGATGTTTTATAAACATCATCTTAACGTTATGAATAACGTAGATATTACGCAAAATTTCTCGGGCAAACCTAACATTACTCAACAAAAAATAACCTAGGCTCACGTTTCTAGCACTTCTTCCGTCAGTTTTAACACAGTAATATCATTCAAAACTCATCATTTTCTCTAACAAATCGTTCATCGATTGTTATTTCACATGTATAAGTAATATCTCACCATAACGCGCTACCTAATTAAGCACATAACAGTTTTCAAATTAACAAGAGTATCTAACGAGCAACACATCCACCTCTCGACGAGAGAATCCAAGGGAGATGCGCACCACTTGAATGTTGGAATCCCTGAGGGGGATCACCCCGAAGGGTTGATAGCGGTTTTTAGGGCCCTCAGCATTTGAAGGCTGAAGTCCTTACTATACCCTCCTTCACGGGAGGGCTAATGCCCCGCCTCTCGCTGACGAGGAAGACTCTAGTCTGCGACGCGATTAGAATGCCAACGACACAGCCTTCACTCCCTTGGGAAGCAAAACAAAGCTTTACAGTGGAACACTGGCGATTCCTTTTAGTCAACATCGTGCTTTAAGGGGGTACACTCTCTGTCTTAACATCCCCTAAGCGGAGTGAGGGATTCAGACTCACTTGAGGGACTTTTGAAAATTACAAATAAGAAGCACGATTTAAGCTGCCAAATTCTGTAATACGGATTTAGCTCGCCGATTCTACAATTTACCCAAGTGCTGTGCTACCTCTGGACCCGAGTGTGGAACGTGGAGTCTGTCTGGAGGTTAAGATGTCCACGACATGCCTTCACTCCTCTTGGTAAGCAAAGCTTTCAGTGGAGGAACCTGCAGATTTCCTTTTAGCTCCATCGTGGTTAACGGGGTAACACTCATTGACTTAACATTCTAAAGTCGTAAGGGGTGTTCAAACCCCACTTAGGGGACTTTTTGAAGAAAAATACAACAAGCTTTAATTGCCACATTTAATTGCAAATTCTGGTGTACCTATCTAGCTCCCATATAAAATTTACCAAGTGTACTTGAACCCAGAGCTGGCGGACGGGTGGGAGATCTGTCTAGGAAGGTTAGATGTCAACGACATGCCATCCCTCTTGCGGAATCAAAAGCTCTATCAGTGGAACCTGGCAACTATTTTCTTTTTTAAGGTTCCCTGAGCTTAAATTAGGTAACACTCTTGGCTTAATTTCCTAAAGGGTAAAATATATATATTTGTATTTTTGAAAAATACAAACAATTTCATATGAAAGTGCAATTATATCATAATTTATAATATAATCATATATATATATTATTATATCATATATATATATAATTTAATAATATTATATATTATATATATAATATATTAATTTATATTATTATATATATATATGTTATTATTATAATATATTATATAAATTATATATATATATATATAATTATTATATATTATATATATATTATATATATATATATATACATATATATATATATATACTATATAATATATATATATATATATATATATTATATATTATATATATATATATATATATATTATATTATATATATATTATATATATATATTATAAATATATATATATATATATATATATATATACTATAAATATATATAATATATATATATATCATATATATATATATATATAAATATATATTTGATATATATATATATTATTTATATACTTATTATTATAACTTAATATTATATATGATAAGAAAAATATTTGGAAAGTGTCTGGATCCTCACGGAAAAATATTTGGAAGGGGTCCGAGGTCCTCGGGAAAAAAATATTTGGAAAGGGTCAGGGTCCTCGGGGGAAAAATATTTGGAAGGGGTCCGCTGAAGCAAAAAAATTTATATACTTATATGTTAAGGGTCTAATGTAGTGAACGTTAAGAACCGCTGGATTCCGATTACCATTTAAAATTGTTCACAGATTCCGCCAACTTCCCACTTTTGCAAAACTATTTTCACTTGCCAAAAATATTTCTTGAAAAAAAATTATTATCTTTGGCTCTGCGCTCAGATTATCCGTCATTTCACCATTGATATGTTCCGACATTTGAAGAATTATTTTCACAATGCTCAAAAAAGATTGGCATTGAACAAAAGAGACTTCGCGCTCCGGCCCGGCTCTGGCTTTCCGGGCTCCGGCTTCCGCTCGGCTCCGGCTCCGACTTCATTTCCCATTTCAAACTTATATGCAACTCCTGACTTGGCCGATATTATTTCATTAGCAAAAAAGGATTCTATGAAAAAACTATGGCTCCAGCTCCGGATCTGGCTCCGGATCTGGCTCCGCTTGGCCTATCTGGCTCCGGCACGGCACCGGCACGCATCCGGGCCCGGCATCGGCACTCGACACCAGAGGGCTCTGCTGCTCACTACTGCAAGGAGATCTTACTTTTTACAAGCAATAATTCCATTGAAAACAGTTATAAATTTGACTTCCGGATCCGGATCCCGGCCATCAATTGTTGTTTCCTTTCAAAGACTGTTCAGCTCCCCGCTTCGGGAACAGAATATATTTTCTGCAAAATAAAATTTCTTCAAAAAAAATATACTCGGCTCACACTTCCGGCTCTGGACCCTGCTCAGTTCATTTACAAATTTGCTCAGCCTCAATTTCAGCGGAAAATATATTCTTTACTTTGAAAAACCAAAATTCTTGAAAAAAAAAAAAATTTCACGGCTTCGGCTCCGGCTCCGCTCCCCTTCCGGCTCCAGGCTTCCGGCCTAAAGTTCCCGACTACTGCCTCTTCTCCGACACTTCAACTCTATATATGATTGAGCAGAGCACTGAGCCTGGGTTGGTGTTTCGAAAAAAAAAAACATTCCTCAAAAAGGTTACAAATGGAGCATTTCTATTCGATCTGGAAGTTGAATGCATCTTTTCCTGAATCTTTAAGACTTACCTCTTTTAATACATCTTCTCTCTCTCTCTCTCATCTACTCTCATCTCCTCCTCTCTCTCTCTCCTCTCTCTCTTCTTCTCTCTCTCTTCTTCATCCTCTCTTCTCCTCTCTCTCACCCTCTTTCTCTCTCTCTCTTCCTCTCTCTCTTTCTCGTCTTCCTCTCTCTCTCTCTCTCTCTCTCTCTTCTCTCTCTCTCTCACTCTTCCTCTCTCTCTCTCTCTCTCTTCTCTCATCTCTCTACGTCTCTCTCTCTCTCTCTTCGTCTAATATAAAAAAAAAAACTATCTAAAAAAACTTTCAGAGATTCCAGGCAAAAATTCACACTATATGATGTACGAGGATGGATTTCTTTTTAATTATTAGCAATATTCAGCTAAAAAAAAAAAAAGCTTAAATTTTTGTTTTTTATTTTAAAAAGTTACGGGTTTCAACAAGTTGAACATATGTTGTGCTACTATCTGCGTGGGATTGGTAGGAGTTTGGAAGAACACTGTTGTTTGCAACAGCCTATTGTAGTTGGAGAGAAGTGCGCTCAACAGTTCGCACGCGAGAAAGAAATTGGAGAGATGTACTGAGCAGATAGGAATGTTAATAGGGAGAACAATATTTAGAATTCCACATTTTCAAAAAAAGGAGGGGACAGTGTCGAGTGGAACACAAAGATTTGTAGTACCTCAACTAAGAAGTCTTGCATTGAACAGGCTTACATTTATCATACAATGTAATTAATATCAAGAAGCTAATTTGACTCGATTTCTGAAGAACCTCAAATGTGTTTAGCATCAAAATTATCTGCATCGCAAACGAATCAAAGGATCTCAACAGAGAGAGACACAAAAACGTGAGACAACGCCTTAAAAAACGTAACAAATGAGACTTTTGTGATTGAACAAGCTTGGAGAGCATTTCGATTATCTGAAGATGTTCGTTGAGGACAGATAGAGGAAGAAACTGAGTTTTTGAGATATATTAAACAACCTCTTTTTCCTTCGCCTAGTCAGCAATGCGAGGAAGTCACGAGGTACAGTTGTTCTTCATTGATGGTTTCAAAGCCCCTCAATTCGTATGTCTTTCTATGTTCTATCAAAGGTGACATGGAGGAGAAGAAGAGAGGGCAAAGATTGGAACTAGAGTGAATTGAACGAATACAGTGACAAAGAGACTGGCTATTTGCAAAACTGTATCAATAATGGACCTCAGTCATAACTTTGAGGCTTTTTACCAACTGCCTGTAAATTTAAAGATGAGACGTGGGTCATCTACAACTGCTAATGATAGCGAGACGGACCGTAAAGAATGGCTAATAAAGAGAGGGATAAAAACTTGTAAAGAGAAGTTTGTAAATTAAAGTTCTTTACCTAGCACCCTTACGAAGTTACGACTTTTGTATTGTGCCACATCAAAGATTTCCAGGAAGTGCTGATAACAGAGGACCAAAATCAGAGATTAAGGAAAGGAAAAGAAGATCCCCTTCAGAGCGCTCCTTACGGAAGTCATTCGCCATTTCTAAATATTCCAGTAAAGAATAGATTCAAAAACTTTTAAAAAAGAAGATGCTTTGTGGAGGAGACGTTAGCTAGAATGTTAAGTAGGGTTCTAACTTCTCGGTTAAGATTAAATCAAAACACCGATTAGTCAAGTGCAAATCAAACTACCGATTAGTCAAGTACAAATCATACCACCGATTAGTCAAGTACAAATCAAACACCAATTTGTCAAGTATACAAATCAAACCACAGATTAGTCAAATACAAATCGAAATAGCAAAATTACTGCACTAGTTTTAAGGGTCAATATACACATAAATAAATTAATTGAACTGTCGTGGTAACTACTGATGCGAGACCCTGAAAATGTTTTTCGATAGGAATTTCTTAAACTTAGAAAAATGTAAAAATTTAAATTTCATATATATTAACTTTTATACCTATCATCCTTTATTTGCATTTCGGGGGAGATCTTGTCTCCAAGATCATTCTCAGGGGAAATATCAGAGTAATATCTTATGTATTACGATATCTTTATGAAACCAATGCAGTTTAGTATAGATTTTAAAGAGTCATCTCATTGTATTACAGTTACTTTGCTACTTATTATTACCAAAATTAATTAATCTAATCAATAAAAGTTAATAATTGAATCTCTAATTCTTATATAACATTGCGCTTTCTTAAATAAAAAAAAAAAAAATGACTGCTACCAAGAGTACAGGATAGGTGTTCGAGTAAACCTAAGGAAATATTTGTATGAAGAAAGTACATTGCTTAGAAAAAATGGGAATTATTTTTTGTTAACGATCTAGTGATAAATTGTAATTATGGTTAACCATAGCTGCTCTTTTTCTTATATAAAAGGGTCGTAATCAAAGACTTAGATATGTCCCTTCACATCAGGGTCGCCCTTCGGAACGGACAATCATAAATTACCACAGAACTATAAGATAATATATATATAGTATAGAACTATATATAATATTATACAACTATTTTAATCTATGGAAGACAGCTTCTGAATTATATATATATATATATTATAATGCAAGAGGGGGCACTTTCCGCTTCTTTAGTCCGCTAGGTCCGCTCTGAAAGCGGACTACAGAATAGGTGCGACTAGCGGAGGTGCGGAAGTCGTCGGGAAATTAGCGGACTTGCACGTTGGGGCAGGATCAAAACAATGTAAAGCATTATTGTTTTTACCGCAGGTCCCTTGTTGTTCGAGCGCTAAACCTCTCCTGTTTAAAAAATGGACAAAAATACCATGTAAGTTTACTAATTAAGAATTCTTATTGTTTATAACGTAAAAAAGGGAAAAAATATAATCTTTTAAATTTTATAAAGTGTTTTTTGCATACTTATTATTAGTGTTATAGTTTAAGTCTAAGACTTATTGTTCTTTTTTAATTAATCTTAAACTGTTTGATCCCATTGCTAAAAAGAAACCCGGACGTAAACTGCTGATGGCGAACCCCTCCTTTTACAAGAGGAATAAACCGCATAAAATAGTAAAAATAAAATGTAAAAATCTGATATATGATTATATTGTTATTAGAATGAATGGCTATACCTCCTCATGGTCTATAAGATCGGGCTTTAAATTATAGTAAGTCGGTGTTAATGAATATTACGGTGAAAATATGTAAAACTAGGGCAATATCAAAAAATCAATTCTAATCAATATCAGCCAAATATTAATTATAATAATATATATAATATATAAATAATAATATATAATATATAAGTAATATAAGTTGTAAAGTATATATATAATTATTATATAGAATTCTCTAGTTATAAATAAAATAATAATATATAAATAAGTCAAATATATAATTTTATATATACTATATATAGTATATATATATATATTATAATGATTATGATTCGGTGTTATATCAAAAGGTACAATGATATTAAATATAAGATTTCTATATTAAATATTAATATATATATTATACCTAAGTAACTATATAATATATAATATATATATAATATATAATTAGATATATTAATAGTCCTATGATATCTAGTATAGTATAATTTATAAGGTGGATTGAGACGCCGTTAAATTACGTGTAGGTTATGCTTAATTAGTTTTTAGATCGAAAACCCAAATATTTGTAGGTTTAGGTTAAAAAAGTTAAGGGTATATATGGTTAGTTTGATAAGGGATAGGGAGGTTTAGCCCCAAAAGAAAATTAACTCCGTGGTATGTTACACTCCTATACAATAGCTTAAAAATAGACGATACATAATTAATGGATTTTTTTGCTCCTGGGAGTCAGAACTACTGATAGCAAATAGCCATAATTATATATATACTATATATTAATATATATTTAATAATAATATATAATAATAATATATAAATTATTAGTATATAACAATATATACTTAATATTTATATATATATATAATATATATATTAATCAGCTTAACCGAGAGCTGATACGTAGCATTAGGCATCGACTCTGCAGGAGTTCAAAGGCTTTTTCAGGATTGCGTACTAAGGAGTCTAGGGACGAATAGACATTCTTATGGTGGGAACGGGGTGGTTTCAAAATAATTCAAAGAAGGGGGAAGCAAGAATGATTAGGTGAGGAAAACTTAAAACTAAGCAAATGGACTGCTGGAAAGTGAAACTAGACCCACCCAAGACCACTCCCCTCCTCACCAAGGAACATCCTGGCCCTTTCTCAGGCATAAGGCAGAATTAGTTGAACTTGTTCATAAAAAATTATCTCTGGTAAACCTCTCCCCCTAATGCTTGCGGCTGTAGAGCGATATTTAGTATTGAGTCATATTTGAGGAGGGGGGGCGGGTGCCCCCGAGGGTGTAAGAGGTCCAGCCTTAACTAGCTTTTAAGTATTTTGATACTCTAGGATTAGTAGGTGGGTATAATTATATAAATCTAGCTTTGTCCTTTGAAGAACTACAATGGAGGTACGGAAGGAGAAGAATCTGAAATTTTGTATCGGAATAAAAATTACATTCAAAAAATTTAATTCTATTATTAATTTACAGAATACTGCTCCGTCCATACAAATAACCTTTTTGAAGGGAAATTTCCTTACTATTTGGATTAAGGTATTATTTTAATATTAAAAAATCTTTTGTAGAAGTCGCAAACTATTACGGGGAGGGAGGACATGCGAGACGTGCGGGAACTTGCGTTGCGGAGGTTTGATGGTTGATATTAAGTGCGGGAGAGCGCTAGCGGACTACGTTCTCGAGGTGCGCTAGCGGACATAACCCCATAAATAAGGAGCGGGTGTAGTCCCAACCTCTTGTTGATATATGCGGATTCTATATTATTAATTAAGTTTATGTCACTAATATAGAATGCAATAATAAGTAAGGTACCTTGCTTTAATCATCTGTGCCTATTTACTGACCGATATAATAATAATATATAAGTCAACAGTATATATACGATATAATATATATAATATATGATATATATATTAATATTATAATATACTTAAATTAATATATATATAATATATATATTAATATAAAATATATAATAATAAATATATATATAGAATAGAATATATTTAATAATTATAATATATAATAATTATATAGATTAATTAGGAGCACTACATATATAATATGTTTAGGCAGCATAAAAGATGGAAATGTTTTACCCCGGGCGGCATTTCATATAATTTACTACCTGTCAAATACTTAAAAGATAGGTGTAATCACAAGTAGAAATAATAACCTATTTTAAGGGTTAGCAAAAAGGAACGATATATGGAACACAGGCGTATGGAAAATTTGTACCGAAAAATAAAGTATCGATGAGGTGAAAATATATTATATTTTTTTTTTTATTTATTATTATTATTTATTGTGATTTTTTGTTATAACTTCCAAAACTACAATAGGTAGATAAGAAAAACTAAATAAAACATATAAAACTTAAAAATGTGTGAAATGTGTATGATAAAAAAAGGAAAAAATTAATCTTTTTATTTAACAAATAAACATATAATAAAAATCAGACAATATTTGAATTTTTATTTAGGGGGCTCGAGCCGACCTGGTGGGACAATAGGGATTGAAGGTCACCACACCCCGTAATCGATCCCCCCGGATTTTCGGAGATAGGCCGAAATTGAGCAACCCCGGACTTCTTTGAAACTATCATTTTCGCATTGTACACGTTGTCAGTGTGAACCCTGCTATATATACTAATATCAATCATGAATAAAAAATGAAAAATATATAAGTAGTAATTTTAAAATGGTTTACATACAATAAATAATATCACACCTTAATATTTTCTTTGTCTGTCAAAATCCATCATGTTCTTATTTTAAAACTGGCCAAGTAACCAAACAAGATCCTGGTTATGCGATACACATTCTTGATTCTTTTTCTGAGGAAGCAAAAAAGGACAATATAAGTAAAACTCCGTAAATATTCATCATTATTTTTGCTAGCAGTGTACCTATTCTTACGGTGTGGTTCGGTGAACGAAGCATTACAAATAATAAAAAGCACACATTTACAAAAATGTTTCAAAAAAATTTTAATCTTTCTACTTATAATGTTTTGTGCAATGTTCAAAAATCTAATTTAAATAAATTAATGAAAAAAATTATTCACCAAAATTACTTAAAAAAAAATTTGTTCATTTATTTTTTGATAAGGTTCAAACTAAAATTTCATTTCATTGTTACAACTTCTTTCATCTTTTCATCCCTGTCGTCAAAGTTAAACAATCGGTTCTAAAACAGTCTAGCTTAATAACATTCATACATAGCAACTCCTCATGTATCATTAGTGTAATATTTCGAGAGCATATTAATAGGCTAACTGAATAAGCTACGAGATGAGTGTGTGGGGTAAACATTAATTTATTCAGGTAAAAAAGGGATTCACCAGCAGATTAAACAAACTTACTGCAAATTTATATAAGCTACACTAATATTTCACAGTAAATATAACTACCTCACAAGTTTATCAGAATATAATCATATATACCTTGTTTTAATATAATATATTATATATAATATATATATTATATAAATATAAATATATAATATATATATATAATAACCTATTAAATTATAGGCACTCCCACTCTCTTAAATTAACGCACAAACTGCTAAGGGCTCTTTGCTATCCCGTGGCTAGGTTTCGTGCGATATTGTGGAGTGGACAAGGCAATGTATTTTAACTCACATACATGGATATAGATACTAACACTTATTATACGTGTGATTATCTACTTCCATGATAATTAGTGAACGGTAAGTAATTCATTAATTATTATTTCGTATATATATATTATAATATATTAGATATAGTATGACTTACAAATTTGAGACATCATTAATATAATTGAATATATATCGTGGGAACTTATACTATCAATTACGGCCTAATACGTTATATTATATAAAGAGAGTATTAATCGATACTGCGTCGCATAAAGATAATTAGTATATCCAGTTCACTCTAGTCCAAAGATAATTAGTATTAAATTTCTCACATAATAATCAAAATTTCAGTTATTATATATATATATTTTTACTTTTTATAAAGTGATATTAACCACTCTCTGCTTATTAAATGTAATAAATTATAATACGTAAACTTGGTAAGATATATTATTTACCACAGGAAAACTTTAACCACAGTCATGTCCTTGACCAAGGAACGAGTCAGAAGAGAGTACATAATGTTCACAGAGTGCCTAGGAGCTAAAGAAACATGGAAATTATTTTTAACCGGGAAATGTAATAGGTTCCTTTGCTGAGTCGCTTGTTATATATGATTATTCTAATTCATTTAAGAAAGTGCACCATCCCAAATCCTATTAACGCCGCGTAGTTTGTTTACTTCAGCGTGATTAAATATACTTTGCATTCCCTATTGTGAGAGGGGCAACAGGTCCGAAGGCAATCTCAATTTGCCTTAACTTAAATTTTTAAAAACTAACTCACCTCTATCACAGGTGGTTTTGCGTGGCTAAGCTAATTCCACAGTAACGATTCTACTCTACTAAGTTTATTGATGTTTGACAACTAAACATCAAAAAGATAACGATTAACTCAAAACCATAACATATACTATATGAAGGGTGAAAAAGAAAAAATAAAATATAAATAATATATTTCAAATATAAAATTTAAACCAAAAAATATATTTACTGAAAATATATAATACGAAATTTGTAATTTAGAATTTTTCATATCTAGTTCGTCTCCTTATAATATTATAATTATAATTCTAACTTTCTACTTATCTCTTGTGCGTTTTATTATTTTGTACATACTAATTTTCTGTCTATCTCAACCTTCTGTAAATTACCACTATCATCATTCTCTTGGTATCAGCATACATGTATTGCATTCTATAAATCTTTCATGTTTTCTTGTCCTTATTATAAACACATGTTGACGTTTGTCCTTAAACCTTTTTATTCAATTACACTTCGGTGGATCTTTTGGTTCCACTATAAAGGGCACATTAGACTTTCATACCCCCGCGATTTGTTCAGTTTATCTTCACGTGGCCTTTTACCACTTTGATCCCTCCCCCACTTTTTTACTTTCGACCAGCCCAGCCACTCTTGTATTAATATAATAGGAGCAATTATACTTATATTCTCCACCAATAAATGGTAAAGTTAATATATATTATATATATATATATATATATTATTTTACTTCCCTTACAATACGTACAACTATAATTAACATAATTGATCCTCCATTTATTTCTTTAGGGGTAATTACACATCTTTACTCCCACTCAATTCAATTATCATGGCATACCTTTACTTACCATCCTTTTCTACATAACGGTCCCTCCAAGCTGCTCGGTCGACCAATTGGACAGCGTTGACCACGAGATATGGCCAATGCCAGGAATTAGTTAGACGGATCGAATATCGCCACTGAACCATTCACCGTAGATGTATAAGTTAGACTTACATGATTGAACATTAGAGGTTGGCAAAATATGTGGAGACGCGGGGCTGAGAAAAAGTCAGAAACAAAAATAATTATTCATAGAATTAAATAATTTCGACCACCCAGATCACAACTACTATTAGCCAAAATACACATGCGCTCTTTTAATTACGTAATTCTTTTAATAAATGCGTTTTCTCATAAATATCTTACGTTACCTATGAGTTCTTCCGGCTAGGCTAGACAAAGATTTCTTATTTACAGGACAACAGCACATAATGAGGGATCGACACCACAATTTTCTAGAGAAGGGAATGGGCCTATCGTAAGGACTGGGACGGGGGACCCTCACTATTGGCATTCATCAAATGAGGGTTCATCCATTGTGCCCCAGGTGGGGCCAACCAACCATTAACCCCCTCCACAAAAAGACCCTGCATTCACTCCGTATTATTGCACCTTTCTTCCCTCGGCCTCTCCAAACTGACAATTTTCCTCTCCTCCAAGGCATTCCTTACTGACAATCAATTTTTTTCTTCCAGTTCCAAGCCAGGTCGAATTCCCAACACATTCATCACTATACACTTTCTTAACCAATCGACATTCATCCATCCTTTTCCACATGACCAACTTATTCTCAATGTACTTTTATTATTCTCTTTCATATTACTAAGGCCGGAATCTACAGTTAGGTAAAAACCCTAAACGAGAGTCACTCGTGAAAGCAGTGTCAGCTACAAATAACAATATCGTCACACAGAAGTTAAATTGTTATTCAAAAAAAAAAGGTATATCATTTTAACATTATTTTTTTTTCTAAAGAAGCTAATTTTAATATATTATAGATCCCTATGTGTTATAATTAATATATATATAAATTATATTCACCACCATAATCTTGATAAAAAAGTAGTTCACGTTAACTTACTATAATTAAAATAACTAGTCCATAAAACGAAAGTTCTATATTCATTATTATTAAACAAGCAAAAACTATTCCAAATTATTTATGTAAATAATATATAAAACTATACAACTCTGAATTAAAAGCAAATGTTAATCATAAGCTACTTTTGCTAAAATAACAAAATAGATAGTCCAAAATTAAAGAATAATTAAGGATAGGAGCTCAGTATACAAACATATACTGCTCGTAATGTATAAGCACACTATTAGGATCCCACCCGATTAAATACCATCGATAATGTTATTATCGAATGTCGTTGTTTTTTATAAAGACCTTAAAATTTGTGTTTTTTTGAACGTACACAAACTTCAAATTTATCTGTGTTTACCTAATATCTTGAGAGGCGACATGGTTTAAATTATTTCCAAATCCTTGGGGTAGTCTTTACCTTAACTACACAAACTTCTGATTCAAACTACCATTCCAGCAAGTAAGATTCATCGGGCAGCATCTTCTTATCGGTTTTGGTTCAACTATTCGTCTCATGATAGCATTTTTCGGACTCCATCGGTTAATCTACTCGAGTCGTAACTTAGTTTATCCAGCCTCTAAGTCCCAAAGAGTATTTAACACTCTCTTTATTAAATCATGCAATAATAATTCTCAAGATTTAATTAACTTTTTCTTTTAAAAGGAGCAAACATCATCTATTATAGCTATGAACTAAACGTCTTAACTTTAATAATAATTCCAGAGGTGCACCCCACCTCTCCTCCATTATTTCCAAATATTAATTTCAATGACCTTAATTCTTTCTTTCCATTTTGTATCTTTCTTCAACCAAAATACCTTTCGATACACTTTAATTCTTCAAGCGTTTATTAAATCCTCCTTATTGTCATAGAGGAAAATATCCCGGTAAAGCAATCTAATTTCATAATATGTTATATTATAATTTTACACCAATATCTTACACTCTCATCTTCCCCTCTTACCGTATACTGTCTCTCGTATGCTCAATGCATCGTTCTAACATTTCTAGCTTATCAATTATTATTCAAATCTATATATATCTCACCCTATCTTAATAATACCACTATATATCAATTAGAATATTATAGTGATATTCACATTTATATTATTATACTTAGATATAATACATATATTATTATGTATTTATATTAATATGAATCACTATTATAACCTCTTATTATCTTCAAAAGAACATTACCATTCAGCTTGAACATATCTTGTTGCTATATCTATCATTACTATAATTAATGTATCATATGATCGTATAGTAGTTAACAAAAACATTACCCTCAAATTATAATAGACCTATACCTAGGAGCAAACTTCGAAATTAGGATACTATTTAAGTCAGTTATTATTATTATATATATCAATATATATCTATTAAAAGTAGATATATTTAAAATATTGATTATCGATATATTAGATCTTCCTAAGTTTTGAAATTATTTTGTTATTATTATTTACTGATACTTTTTCTTATCTAATAAAAAACTTTGTGTCGAATATCATTACCATACCCTTATTAATTCACACTTCCATAACTAATATATATTCAAATCTTAAAGTTAATTATAAAACTTTACTTACATCACAGATACATATCACTGAATCTCCTAACCAAAGAAGATTCAACGAAAGATTCAAATCTGACAGAAGCCCACATAATTACTCTAATGTTATATAGTTATTATATTAATTTTAACTATCTACCTGTACTTTCCTAAAAAATCTAGTATATCACTTACAATACTATCTACACATATATATATACTATCAATAAATATATCATTATTAATTACTTTATAAAACTTGTTATAGTTTCATATTTATATATAATAACTATTTACCTTATCCATATATACTCAACATAAATCAACACTTTGCCAAATTTTAACCTTATCTATCACAATTTAAATTCCTCATTCAAAACTTAACTCTTTTTAACTTATAGATGGTATATTAACAATACAAATTTTTTATATATTACCTCAAGTAAATATTCATAAATTCTATATTTCCGCAATTTATATTTAATTATGATAATAAGTACTTATAAAGTAGGTAGTCACACCCCTGCAGCTACTACTTATAATGGTACTTCTTACTTTATCTAACATATATTCATATAACTCAATTAATACATTTCTAATAAACTAATAACCCTCCACCCATACTGATAACTACCATACACCATATAATACCTATCTAATAATATATTTACTTATTCTAATATATTAATATATATAAATTAATGCGAAAGCTAATATATATTATTCAATATTATATAACATAAATATATATATTGTAAATATATTATGATAATCCTAAAATCTTATTGCGAAATAATCTATCTAAATTTATATTCTGCCATCTGATGATTATTTGCCTCAACTCTTAGTTATTATATTTTAAATTTATTTTTGATAAAATCATAATATAAACACATTTATTATTGTTAATTTATTACTATATTTAGTCCCCTTTGCAGTCTCCTATTAAAAAAGTTGGTTTTATATCTTACCATCTATTTCATGAAAATAATTCTTATTTTGACATGCCAGTCTTGCCCATGAGGCGCTGTTTAGCTTTGTTATAAACAAAGGAATATCCTTCTCATTGTTTGTTTCTACTTTCATTTTTTTTAGATAACTATAAGAATGATATTTATAAATTTTAAATACCGTCCATTTTTGCATTATCTCATCAGATTTCAAGATTTAAGTCTCTTTGTAATTAACCCCAAAAATAAGAACAATAAAAAATATTTTTTTTTCTTTCTAATATTACACATAACTTAATATATACATAGCTCATTTAGCCAATTAAGATATATGCTATTTTACCCTTAATAAATTATTATATTATACCTATTATATCATTATATATTATTTAATCTACTAATGTGATTTGATAGCAAAATAATCTATGATTTTATATAATAATATAAATAACATTAATATTATTTAATAGGTATATAATTAATATTATAGATAATATATATCCATACCGTATAAGGATCTATTATGAAATAAAAAGTCTCATACATATATAATAATAAGGTAAGCCTCTCATAAGTGTATTTTATAATAATATATAAAATATATATCTCATATTATTAATATAATAATCATTATTTATCTTATTATATATATATAATATAAAATCTTGGATCATCCATCCATTAAGTAATATAATTTTGTCTGTTTATAAGTATAATTAATATCTCAGACATATATAAATAAATATAATGCTTTATTTAAAATTTTAAATATACTTTAAAAAATAGATAATATATATATATAAAATTATATATGATTATAAGCAATGAAGTACCATTAGCATATATTGGCCAAGAAAATATATATATAATTATCATATATGAGTGATATTTAGAGAGTAGTGGCCTCGATGGACGCGGCGAAGTGTATTTGAAAATCTTACTCCGATTTCTTCATCAAAACGATTGAGGTACGTAGGTGTGTCATAAATCAACTCTCAGGGTACACAACTCTGTGGTATCCAGTATGCGATACTCATTTTAATGCGGGTATATGTCTCACCTTAAGACCCTAACAAGTTCCTTTCGGGACAAAGTGAATTTTAAAAATTCTCTGATATCTGGCAAAATACACGGTTGGGCTCGGTGACGTTTTGTTAAGTTATGGTTTGAATGATAGAGGCCTAACAAGTCAATGTTCCTGTGGGGTTCCCCCCGCCCACGATTTACCCCCACTGCATTAGGAAGGATAAAAGGACGTTTAACTAAGGTTTTGATATAGTTAATACCTCAACATTTATATAATAATATATATATAATACCTTATATATTATATCAATATTAATAAACATATATATACTTCATTCTATAAATATAAATAAAGTAGTATATATTAGGCAATTAATATATATATATATAAACTATCCGCCCCCTAACCACCTCTACCCGAGGAGTGGCACACACCAGCTCACTTTAGATACCCCCGGTCCGCCATGGGGGCCTCGATGGCACTTCTCACTGTAGGTCGTGTTATGTGGTTTGTAAGTTTCCCAATATTATTCTAGAGATGGATAGAGCGTAGAAGGGACAGTTCTTAGAAGAAATTAATAACACATTTCAGAGGACTAAGGTTTGTGCTTTGGCAGAATATTTTGTATGATAGTTGGTTTGTTGTTGAGTCTGTATTTTTGTTAGCGTTGCAAGTTTGGAGTGGTAAATATGGGCCGCAGAGTCTCTCAATATCAGGGGCTAAAAGATGACAGTGTTGAGTGCTGTTATTAAGAGACAATGCGACGGTAAATTCTAGATTCAGTATTCTGTAACAATGGGTGATTCAAATTTTAATATGGTTATTGAGTTGGTCCTTTCGTTTAGAATATCATTCTAGTTAAAGGCATTATATGGCATGTATATTTTGTTTAGGTTGGAAATATGAGGTGTGTATTGTGAAGATTCTTTTTGGGGACTTCTAAGAAGATATAACTTAGAGAATATGAGTAATGAATATAACTTGTAGTTGGATTAGAAGAGAAGAGAGGTTTTGTTTATTAGTATGAATTTGGTACGGTTAGAGAGATGCGATTTAGACAGAAACAGTAGGGTCGTTATGAACTGTTTAGTATCGTAAAATTAGGTGCCTCTCATTTCTAGGTGTTTGTCTATGGGTGGTATCTTTGTTTCATCGTATTTTTTGTTGAGCTTATTCAGTGTACCATGCCTGTTATAATGTGTCAGGCCTTTTATGTGTGAGTTGTTTTGGAGATTTTATGTTTCTTTGTTAATAACGAAGGCATGGTAGTGCTCTGGGTGAAGCGTGTAAAAAAAATAAAGTTACAACTATTCTTCAATATTAAGTTTGTTTATAATACAACTCTAAGGATTTTCTTATAAAATAAAATAACTTTCTTTTTATCTAAAAAATCCAGGAAATTAGGCGCCTTACTAGTGTCTCTAAGTTATAGGGCAGGATGAATTGTTTGTATATAGTCATGAATATCTATATTGTTATTTTTGATATCAGTGCCAGCAATGGTTCTTTGGATGTTCGACGCTGCATAAAAAAAAACCATAAACACTTTCTTCATCTTCTATTTATATTATGCCTTCTGTGTTTATATAAGGTTTCTCTTGTGTTTATATGTAGAATGAGAAGTTAATTGTGTAAACACGAATGTACCAGTGATTCTCCTAAGGAAATTTTAGTTTAGTTTTAGATGGGTGTAATTAGACATGTTATTTCAGAGAAGTAAACCTTTTAGCGATTGAGAAAGGTAATACAGCCGGATTAAATGAAAATACTCTTGTCTGTTTATCCCAGTATAGTGTAATTGAGAGGATTTGTTTGGTGATGAAGATATTCAATTGGTCGCGATTAAGCCATAAATCTATATTGGTCTGTAACTGTATGTTGCTCAGTTGGACACGCTTGTTGTTATTTAGACTAACTGGTGTGAAGTCCCTTCATAGAAATAAAAAAACTTAAAGGATTAGATATGGTTGATAGTTCATCAGCTAGCTGTTTGTTGTGACTTGTTTTTTGGTTCTGTTTTAGTGGAGGGGTGGCTTTGAGCGGAAAATCGAATGACTTTGGTATAAAATCAGGAGATTGAACTTTGTTTAGTAGATTGTGAAGGACTTTTGCTACCTTTTGGTTTACTCCTTTTGTAATTATCGCATGTTTAGATGTCATTGATATTTTGTGTGTAAGGTATGTATTTAAAGAATCGGTGGTATTTCACAGCATGGTCGTGCCTTTCGCTGATAGGATAATTGGCGAACATTTCAATTTAAGTTAGTGGGGAATGTTGAATTTTTATTGATTTTGCTGTAGTGTTAGATTTTGTGTTCTAGATTGATGTGGCGATAAACGAAGTATTTCTCCAAGTAATTACCAACTAGCCTAGTCTTTATGATTAGTACTTTATTTGCTCTATTGAGTTATAAAGAGTCTATATTTTGTGATTGTTTTGTACCTTTTGGAATGATTTTCTAAGCACAATCTTTTATCGATGTATATTTGTGTTAGCGATCATTAAATGTTGTGAGAAGGCGTGTTCTTGGGCGGTTTCCAGAAGTCCTCCGAGAAACACTTTTGAGGTCTAAGCCCTCCTTGGGTGTGGGAGCGGGCATGTGCTGCGAAACCTTCAGTTTCTGGCAGAGGCAAATATTTGCTCGTTTTTTTACCTTAATATTCAGTTTGATATATCGGTTTTCTTCAGGATTTTTTCACACCAAAAGGGACGTAGCGGTAAGGCAATTGCGGTCATGTTTGGCTACCGAGGGATTTGCAGGAGGATCGTTTCCGGCTTTGGTTATCGTTTAACTTTGGCACGATGATTAATTGGCCTGCTTTTTTCATAGAGGAAAGTGAATAGTTGATTTATAATTTGATGGAACCGGTTCAATTGTATCATGGGATGATGCGGCTCTAAAGTTAGGCTTAATCGCAGCAGTGATTTCCTAGAGGGTGTTCTCGCATGTTTGATGTTTGATGATTTACTTATCTGGGACTATGTGATGCCTGCGTGATGTTTCTTGAGGTTGCCGATTTTCTCAATATAGAGTGTTTTAAATCTATTTAGGTTATTAATCTATTGTATTAGGTCTGTTATATCTTTTTTAAAAATATTATTGAATATTGCATTGAGTCGTTCCTATTGTTGGCGGATGGCTGGGGTTTATGGACTGTTGTTTTGCGAGGTGTGACGAGGAGTGTCATGTGTTGTTTTACGTTTAGCGGGATTGACTGGTGGGATTTTTGCATAAGATTCGTGTGGGAGTTGGGTTGTGTTATGCGTTGTTTAATATTTTTATATGTCCACATTCTATGTTGCTTTGACTTTTGTAGTTTCTTGCTAAAAGAGGTTGTATGCGATACGTGAATTTGAAACGTGTAAAAGAGTGGGACGAAAGCCTCCCAGAAAACGTAAAATTAATGTATTTTATATTAGCTCTATAAATGACATAATTTCCAATGTCTTGGAAGTCCCTAACCTCCTCAGAAAATAGAAGGCACAAAAAATCTTAGAGTTTTTATCCTCAATTTTGATTGGGAAACAATGGGACACTGCGAGACTTGCTTCCGCTGACCTCGTAAAACGTTGTCTTTCGGATGTGGTGTCGGTCAAGTTACACTCCCAACAGGCTAGATATTGCTGTTTTCGAATTCACATTTAATTTTTTGTGAAACAAACAATGGTTTCTTGATATCATTTATCCGCATCAGACACTACTAACTTTCACGCCGTTTAGCAGACTATGCACTTCAAAATCTTAAAATATAATAACTATATATAGGGCTCTAGTTACCTATGAATTATATATAAGGTTTGTGTTTTTTTGAATTATTTGAAAAATTTGTCACAGAATGTTCGTGGAGAGGAATTTGCATTCGGTCGTTGCTCTATTAGGATTCTGCTTCCAAACAGTTCTCAAACGATATGTACGATTTAATTTTTTAATTTTCGCCCTCCGACCTGATTGCGCTGATCAAGAAGTGAAAGTTTGCATGAGATTCTATATGATAGTACGGGGGGAGTAATACAACATCGTTAGGATTATGGAGATAAGTTGGTCGCTTATATATGATAGTAGGCTTTGTCAGGATTGGTTCTTTGGGAAAACAATTTTCACAAAAAAAAAGAATTTTTGTGGGAAATTTTATTTACTTTTTGTTTTTTGAACTTTCAATTTTTTTATTCTTTAATTTTTTATTTGAGTATATAAAAACTAATTTTATCGTCTTTAAAATGATGTCATATCATCAGTGCCGGATCCATTACAAGGGACGCCGCGGAACTATACATTTTTATGTGAGTTCGGTGATGAGTAGGAAAAGGAAATAATTTAATATATCACATTTTTTAAAAATAATTTTTTTTGAAAAGTTGAAATATACTTTATGAAATAGTATAGGTAAGGAGTTGCTAATAAAGTTTATTAATATAATATATTATAATATATATATATTTATAAATTAATATTAATATATTAATTAATATACTTATATAATATATATATTATATAATTTATAATATTATATATATATATATATTAATTATCTAAATAAATATATATATTTAATATATTAATATAATATATATATATATTAACTATTTTAATAGTTATAATATATAATATATATGATATATGTGACTTATATTTATTAAAGTGGTTGATCCTAGAGACAAATATATCATATTAAATTAATTGTTAAACCGTTAATTTTAAATAATTTTAGATGAGTATATAAATATCATTTAAAATTTTTGCAGAGGTAAATACTTAAACTATAACCTTAAACTATAACCTAACCTTAAACCATAACTCATTAACTAAATCACTATCTAAACCTAACTATATATACCTAAACCTAACTTATAACCTATAAACCAATCAATAACTTAACCTAAATATTATCCCAATACCACTTAAATGTTATTTCAATACCACTTAAATATAGTCCTTATATATATAATATATATATATATTTATATTAATATATATAATATTATAATATATATAAATATATTATTAATAAATATATATTTAAATATTATAATTAATATATATTATAATTATATATATTAATATTATAATATATTTATATATTAATATATATATAAATATAATTTAATAATATTAAATATATATATTATATTAATATATTATATTAAGGAATATATATTATAATATATATATTATATATATATTTAATATATATATAATTAATTATTAATATTAATATATTTATATATAAATGTTATATATATTTAATTATATATATATATATTAATTAATAATTATTAATTAATATATAATATTATTATATATGATATTATATATTAATTAATTTAAAATATTAATATATTAATATATATTTAAATTATATATTATATATAATTATATATAATATATATAATATTAATTTAATATATATCATAATATAATAATTAATATAATAATATATATATAATATATTAAATATTAATATATCAAAATAAAAAGTTAGACAGATAAGCAAAGTATATTATTAATACATAATATTTCGTAAGTAAATTTAAATATAGCATATAGCATATACGTTATATAGTTATAATTTATAATTTATAGTAATTAAATAAATAGAAATAAGATAATATATTATATATATAAAATCAGATTTTTTCATATATTTTCATGATAATATAATAATTTATATTAAATGATAAAATTATATCATGATATGATTATTTTTTGTTATATAGTAATTATATATATATAATAAATATATAGGTATATATTATGGCTATAGAAAAGAATATATATATTACATATATTATATAATACTAATAATTATAGATATACATTTATATATAATATTTAACTAATAACGGTAATATATAAAAAAATAATTATTATACTATAATAATATATTAAATATTTATTATATATATAAAACATAATAATATAATATATATATTAATATATAAATACACATAATAAATTATTGAGTTAATATAATGAATAATATAAGGATATAATATATATATTATATATATATTTACTAGTATAATACTAATATTGATATTAATATTATTATATGTATATATATATATATTATATATAATAATCTAATAATTATTAATATATAATATATATAATTAGGTATATATAATATTAAAATCAGGTAAATATTAATGTCACATTCTCTAAATATATATAAATATATATATAATAATTGTCGGATAAAGATTAATATTTATAGGTATTATATAAATTTATTATAACTATTATAACTTATATCATAATATAATATAATATATATATATATATATAAATAATATATATAATATTATATATATTATTATATTAATATAATATAATATATAATAGATTTAGTATGATATATATACTATACCCCGTAGTGTTGGGAAAAATGTTTGATTATACAAATTATACTATATATATATATATATATATATATATATATATATATATATATATTATGATATCAATATATATATATATATATTAATATAAGATTATATATTATTATATATAATATATTTTATATATATTATATATAACTAAGTAATTATATATATAAATATATTGATATAAATTTATATATAATTATTATATTTATTTATTTATATATATAAGTTTTTTTATTATATATTTTACTTTTACTATGTTAAATACCCAAGGGATAATTTCATTTATTATAAATTAAATATTCTTTTATAATAATACAATCGTAGTTTTAATTAAGGAAATATGGTATATCGTGTATCGAGTATTTATAATATATATATATATTATATATAAAATATATAATATATTAAATTATATAATATATATTTAATATATTATAATTATTAATAAATATATATAATACATATAATTATTATATAACTTTGTTATATTATCCTATATATCTTTTATAATATTTTACATATTATAAATTTTTTTTCCGTTTCCTGCATCAGCTTATAAAATATCTATTATCAAATTAATATATTAAATATATATATATGATCATATATATAATATTATTATATAAAATAATATATATCTTATTTATATAATATCTATTAGTAATTATTGTGATAGATATATAATATATATTAATTAATAATTAGTAATATATATTATTTAATATATATAATATATATAATATAATATAGCATATATAAATTTTATTTTAATATAATATATATTATATATATATATATATATATATATATATATATATAATATATATATCTTATATAGATATAATATATAACATATAGTAGTATATACTATATATAGTGATATATTAATATACTATCATAATATTAATAATAAAATCATAATATATATATATTGTACTACTATAATAAAAAAATATATAATATAAATATATATATAAATGTAATATAAAACATTATAGTTAATAAAATAAATATATATTAGATAAAGATAAACTTTACATATATATAATAATAATATAAATAATTATTATATCTCTATATATAATGTAACTAATTATAATTTATATTAATTATATATAAATATATATAATATATATAAATAATATTATAATATATATTATAATATTAAATATTAATATATATGATATATATATATTAATATATTAATATTTAAATATAATATATTTTATATATATTATAATTAATTAAAATTATTAATTATATATATATATATTATTTATATTAATAAAAAATATAAACCAAGTAAAAAAGCCTAACTCGTGTTGTATTGAATCGAGACTTGTTTTTTTCGCTATTATCCTTTTTTCGTTTGAATATTCAGTAGTCTTATTCAAAAATATCTAAATAACAATCTTTTATTTTATTCTGTGTTAAAGTATGAAAACTTATATTATATTATTAATTCTTATAAAAGCTTTACTATTGTGTTGAATCTTATTTTTTTAGACAATGATTATTTCAAAATAATTATATTAGCTTAATTCATTTGTAATCTAGGTTTCATTATTAAATATAAGGTATTGGCAATTAGTTACAAGGAATTTTTCTTTACTTCTGATAGAGAGTTCATAAAGGCTTATTTTAATTTGATACTTATTCATTTATTGTTAATATTTTAATTAATATCTTTACTATTTAATAATCTTATAATACAAATTAATATAAGGGTATCAAGGTATCACATGTAATCTAAAGATTCGTTATCTAATAGGGTATCGGTATTATCAAGGTTATTTCGATTATCATAGTGTAACTGATCAATATGGGTTCATATTAAGACTGGATATCTATATGATAATCAATGGTTTACAATTTATTAGAGGGATTCATGATGTTGAAAACTTTAATGTGGAGGTAGCACGATGTTATAAATCGATAAGATTATATAGATTTAATGAAATACAAACTTCCTACAACCTTGGGTCAGAGCTTAATATGTACGCTATAGTCGCCGCCGTGTGCATATAGCGACAATTAGTAATTATTTAATTAGAGACCGTAAGGTTCGTTATCTCCATAATCTTTCTACTTTCAGAACTATAATTATTTTTACGTAGAAATTAAAAGCACATTAATTAGCGCAGAAAGTTTATTTAAAAATGAAGGATAACTCTAAATAATACAAGTTTAATAAAGGGTACAGGTTTTTATGAACTTTATTAAAATCTAAAAATATATGTTAAATTGAAGGTCATGGGGAAATTGACTCGCAATCGAAACCGCTGGTTGAAGGATATAAAATTTTTCTTTTCAAATAGAAAAAGTTTGTATTGTATCGTGATCGATCTATAGGTATTATAGTTTACTTTCAATCTAGATTAATAACATAAATAATGATATAGTTACTTTCTGATAAATTCAGCAGTGTATAAAAATAAATTACTTAATAACTTTTTTAGCTGTGTCCAGATGGTATTTTTATACTTCAAGTTCAGTTAATTGTGGAACAATTGTTCTTCTTGATTGTGAGGACATCTACATCTATTAAGTTAACTTTAATTTCCGGTGATCCTGCCATATAAGAATAACAATCCTTCGGCTAATGAGTTTCAGCTGATTTTTCAATTTTTAATCACTGCAATTTTAACTAAATTTTACAATTTAATATAACTTTTAATACTAAATAATGACTTAGAAAAAATATTGGATTATTTATTTTATGATTTGATTTAAATAACTTAATGAATTGATTACATAAAAAATATTGAATAAGAAAAAATTTACCTTTTCTTCTTCTTTTTATATTACAATTAAAGTTTCAAACTTAAACTTTACCTTAATTTTTCTGTTCTTACTAATCCTATCCCCCGTTACAATAATTAAGCGATTTACTGCTAACGAATACTAATTCAGGGAAAATTTAATTAATTTTACTTTTGCGAGCAGATAGATATTAGCTAATAGCTCATCTTAGTAAGGCGGGTGTGATTGGTATGCACAACAAGGGTGAATAGCGTTTATTCAGTTTAAGAATTTATAAGCTTGAACATAGCTAAAAGATAATAACGCTTAATATTAGATTTAAGCGTATGTTTTAATCATATAGAACCATAAATATTATATATGATATATTGTAATATAATAACTCTTTAGTATGGATATATAGGCTTAACTATCACTATTATAATATAATATAAATATATAATTGATATATATATATTAATATATATAATAAATATATAATATATAAGATAATAACTATATATATATTTATATTTGTAAATATATATATATTCTAAATAAATAGACCGGTAGTAGTTAATAGCTATCATATATAATAATAATATAATATAATATATATACACTAAAGGCTGATAATATAATTAAAAAATAATATATATATATATATATATATATATAATATATATATATTAGTATATTATATAAATATAATAAATTTTACAAAGTATTATATTAATAATTATATATATTTACATATTATAATAATAATATATATGTGTAGTTGTGTGTTGTGTAAAGCATGGGTCTCATCTATAATACTGCCTTCATTTTAAATGACACCATCCCCTTTCGTCTTTTTGTCACGTGACATCATATTTCTATTCTTATAATTAAAGTGGATTTGATAGTTTTATTGCTTCCAATTGGTAGTCGTTAGAGGTTGTTTGAGGTGGAGCTATACATTATATATAATTAGAGGGTACGTTTAGCCTCTCAGTTGGCAACCTTTTTAAAAGCTCCCCCACCTCCCCCACCGCCGATCAAAATTAGCACAAACTATTAAAATTTTTATCAAAATGAACTCCAGACTGTATTTGTATCTTCGATTGAAACACTTTTGCTTCATATACAAATGGGAATACTTCCATATCTACTCTCAGGAAACGGAAACAGCGTTAATATGGTGACATATCCGCACCCCGATAGAGAGGAGAATAAGGTGTGAAGATGAATGTAAAGGCTAATTAGTTTCCATCTGAGGAGTATCTTGAGGAACATTGAAATGCGAAAATAACAATCATGTTACAAGCAATTAAGCTGAAATCGTAAAAGATGGTGACCTTTCTCTATGTTTTCGTCTGTTATATGTGGAGGAATGGTGTCTGTAATTGATTAGTGAGAGAATATCAGTAGATACTGATGAGGATGAATTAGATGCCTTAATTTAGGCTTCAAGATATACTGCTCTCAATACAATTCTAAAATGTTGGATGTAATGAATTAGGGATCCTACACCCAAACTACCATTCATCTAGACAGTCAGAAAATCCAATAATTTATTCAGCCCTTCCCGGCTACCAAACGTTCGCTCCATGTAGTCTAGTGAACATCGGCGAGAAGTACACATATCCCTCAGGGAATCGGACGCAGCACAACAATCTGAGGTCCCATTATTCTATGTTCGAAAGACTTTAACTACACACCAAACAGGAAGTCAAAATTCCGTCCACTAAAGGGGGAAAAAGCTCTTTAGGGGAAGCTAGACCGATCTTCAGTTTCCGATCGTTCTTGTGCTCTTCTTTTGAAAACATCATTTCGGTGGAGCAGACGTGACCTCTCAGAAAGCTAGCCCAAGTCTTCAACATTATTGATAGTAAATCCCATCTTTAATCTATATGCAGTGTTCTAAAACTCCTATTACTAAACTCGGGGTAACATATCAAATTACAGATTATTCTGAAAATATCATAAATGTAAGAAATACTCTTTTATTATCGATTCATTACTGCACCAAATATATTCTGCTCCTGCTTTGGATTCTAAGAATCTTGAATCATGGTAGTGAAGGACAACTTTATCGATAACAGAGGTACGGGACTCACCTCCAACGAGTTAAAATGAGATTCGGAGTGGATCATGTCTTGGAGAAAGAAACAGCAGGGTGTAAACTGTCTCAGCCATATTCTAGGTGTGCATAAGGTACCTCAACAACTTTCTTATAGAGAATATGCAGATTCGATCTACCAAGTTGGAGTACCCATCTGTTATTACTATTTTTGAAACAACAGCCTCTGAAACGATTTGAAAGAAAATTGTAGGTTGTAAAGGTATGAAGAATACAACCTACTCTCTTTTCTAACTTCAACAAAGAAGGTCTAATTATTCACCCCAAGCAAAGAAAGACCGTCCATCTTATATGTATCGAAAGTTTTCAAAAAAAGAGCTCCAGTGCAGGGTTTGAACACCACATTCTCTCCCAGAAGAAATCTAAAGGAGCTATCCAAAACGAAGACCCTTCTCCAATTAAGATGTAAGCTTTTGTTCGGGGTACTCAATTATCATTCCTCTTGTTCAGACTATCCAATCCAGGCCGGCAAGAAGAGAGCGCATGCAATGCCTTAGGGACTTTGAGCCTGCTCTTGCTTAAGTCAGCCACTAAACACATAGACTATTCATTTATGCTCCATGCATATAAATTAAATAATGGGTTCTTATAACTTTCCTTTCGTCTTGATGTAAAAGCAAGGCTCACATCTCTGACTCTTTGCTTGTTCAGGTGATTAAGTCCAAAATAACATTGAAAAGGACCCAAACACCCAATCTGATGAAACATTCTTACATCGATCGTCTGCTGCCACCTTTTATATCAGATAGATGATATTGATACCAGCCGAAATCATCTAGTATCAATGCTGGATCCACTCCATCAGCAACATCCTTCCCACTCTTTTTCAATAAGAATAAAAAAAAGTATAATAAAATTGTAGCGAACGCTGTCTTCTTGATTTTCTGGTTCGCCAGCGAAGGAGCTACTTGTCATAATTGCCGAGTCCTGGAGAAGTTAAGGTGAGTGGTATTTGTCTCTCTTCGCTAGTTTAGCCACTTTAAGTACAAATTAAAACGATTTTTAGCCGAAGAACAATCCAGAAACAAATGCATATCCATTAGACTGGATCATGATATCTCTTGTTTTGTTGACTCTTTGTTTGCAAAGTTCCATGCTCAGTAGATCCTGTTCTTGATAATATCGGATTTGAGGTTAGGGGATTAATGGGAGCCGAATGTAACATCAGGCGCAATGGATATAGGATTGCGGATCGTTTCTACTATAAAGGCTGCCATGAAGATAGTGTAGAAAATGTGGAGTGTCTACTGGGAATAGATCTTTATACCTGATGAAACATTTTCAAAGGACTTTCAATCAACTAGTTTAGACGGAAGTTGTCTATTGTAGTCTCTGCCATGGCTCCACTACCTTCGCAACCTGTCAAGAGTTTTTTGACACCTCAAATTGACGACATTTTCAAACATTTAATTCTTTTTCTAGAACAAAAGGAGGAAGAGCTCTATCAGCAGCATCACATTGAGATGTTCCACATTCGTCGATGTCTAATAATAATAAATTCCCGAACATTAGGCAACTCTATTATAGATACACATCTCCTTCCTACTTGCGATCCTCTTCTTCACACATCACCCTAACATAGACGCTGCGACGTGCACGGTCTGCGAAAAACATATCAAACTCGGAAAATCTTATGGCTATATTCATTACGAGAATGCCGTACCAAGGCTCCATTGACACCATTTTCAATCGCAAATTCCATGAGAGCATAGGATTCGAGGGGATGGAAGAGTATCATTTCGTTGAAATGAGCCGTGGTACGAAGATGTGCTAAAAGAGGTACCATCATAACCACCGAGATGGCCACCTTGCGCTCTATCATCGTAGTAAAGTGCAAAACCTATCTATAATGACAAAACCTCGAGTTTCTATCTATTGGGTGACATTTTTCGTCTCTATGCTATCTCACCGATGGATGATATCATTCACGAGCGTAGACAGGTGGTCTCCGAAGACTTATCATATGCACATAAATGATTACCCCATTCGCCCTGTAATTATTGCTGGAGACTGCACCGTGAGCAGGTGTACAACCAAAGTGAGGGCACGGTCTTCAACTGTTCAGCACTTCGGTGTTCTGGGAATAGATCACCATCGCCTTAACCAGGACTAGCTACCCTCTCGGTTATAGATCTATTATGGCTTCTTTGAGTTAGACTGCTCATTTATCAATTTTAGAACCAAAAATGTATTGTAGTGCTGGCACATATAATCGAAGGGACTTTTGTAACAAATTAGACTGTAAGAGAAGGAGAGACGACGATCGTAATTACGGTTCTACTTCTTCTGGGAAAGAAAATGTGTTCTGCCACACCTTCAGATAGTTACAATCCATAATCTTTGTCGGCAAGTCAGGCCCCTAAATATACAGGTGCTGGTAATATATACGACCACCACCCGCGAGAAAAAATATCCACTGATTTTGTTACCTTATCATTACTGGAAGCACAATTTTATAGGACAACTTTATCTTCTCTCATTCTCGATTCAATAACGTGTAACAGACAATATTTTAAATCAGACGATCCAAACTCGCATGACGCCCGAGATGTCGGTTCTTTGACTTTGTTGCTCTCTGCGAGCACAAACAGTCCTGAAACTTTAGAACACCTCCTATAGCTGAGGTGAGGAAAACGAATCATCACACCAAAATCGAAGAAAGGGTTCTGGGATATCTTTTCGATACTGCCTCAGATTCTATCAGACTGATGTAGACTTTATATATTTACTTTAACAACCAAAACAAAACGTCAGCTTTCTCTCTCAATTGCCAAAGTAGGTCTAGTGTGAGATCCCATTTTTTCCCTGTCTCTATCCTGTTCCATCAGAGGCCGTCTTTTTCCATAGCGTGGAAATCATGGGAACAATGATGAATAAAGGGGTGCCG
>JABUQX010138190.1:12500-15360 GCA_015478945.1 Trachelipus rathkii | reverse complement strand
ACTACTAATATTACTACTACTACTACTACTACTACTACTACTACTACTAATAATAATAATAATAATAATAATAATAATAATAATAATAATAATAATAATAATAATAATAATAATAATAATAATAATAATAATAATAATAAAAAGAAAGATACTAACACTACTTCTGCTACTACTACTACTACTACTACTACTACTACTACTACTACTACTACTACTAATAATAATAATAATAATAATAATAATAATAATAATAATAATAATAATAATAATAATAATAATAATAATAATAATAATAATAATAATAATAATAATAATAATAATAATAATAATGAAACTACTACTACTACTAATACTACTACTACTAATACAACTACTACTACTACTACTACTACTACTACTACTACTACTATTACTACTGCTACAACTACTACTACTACTACTATACTACTACTAATAATATGTATGTATGTGTAATAATAATAATAATATGTGTATGGATGCCTAACAATATGTGTGTAAGAGCTAATATGTAAAGAATTACCATTGTCAAGCTGCTGCTACTACTACTACCTGTTACTAATTATTATTAGAATGTAGCATGGAATGTGTATGTATGTGTATTAATAATAATAATGTGTAATGTGTAGCCAATAATAATAATAATAAAAATAATAATAAAATAATAATTAGAAAAAGAAGTACACAGTGTAGAATTAGAAGAACTGTAAAAAGTAGTAATAATAGTTAGTTCAATTAAATTTCTTATTATAATAAAATAAATAAATTAAATTTAATAAATTAAATAAATGCTTTTCCTTATCCTATTAGAACGACACTGTTTAATATCCTTAACGCCATTTTTGCTTCATCTCACTTTATTCTCCTCTTCCTTCTTCCTTCCTTCACCTCCTTCTTTCCTTTCAAGTTTGACCAAATTGTGCCGTCGGATCGATAAAAATACTAAGTTCAAAAAAGGAAGGTTTTTATTTTGAGAGATGAAATTGTATATCTTGCCTTGCTGGATGACCTTGACAAGAAGGGATGTAAGGAAGCTTTAAAAGATAGGAGTAAATAATGTTTTTTTTTTTGTTACCATCTTCCTATTATAATAATAGGAAGGGAAACTGAATTTTCCATAATTATTTGTAATTATTATATAATTATTTCTGCAAACATTGTTGCAATTTTCAAAGTTTTGTCCATTAATTCTCCAAAATAGATTTTTATTTCACTGGATTGAAGCACAACACATATCAGCGTTATATTAATTATAATGAAAATAATAATAATAATAATAATAATAATAATAATAATAATAATAATAATAATAATAATAATAATAATAATAATAATAATAATAATAATAATAATAATAATAATAATAATAATAATAATAATAATGTGTGCTGGATTCTGAAATAGATGATTTAAGTTATAATAATAATAAATAAAATGATGAATTGTATAATTTTTTTTATAATAAATAACGTAGAATAATTATATTATTGAAAAAAATATTCTTCAAACAAGCAAACAAACCATATTCCATTTTCCTTCAAAGGGCAAACTACAATTATTATTCAATGATAAATAGTTTATAAAAGCATCTCTCAGCTTTACTCTCTCACAAATTCATATCCCATTATTAAATCCTTTTTATATCCTATTTTTAATAATATATTTTTTTTATTCTACTTGTCGAATCGTCTCTCATTTCTACATTTTTAAATGAATCGAATAATATAGGAACTACTTTTTTTAATTTTATTTATACATTGATTGCGCAGCTTGAAAAAATTGCTATAAATAAATGAATCCGGAGTCTGAGCCGGAGTCTGAGCCGGAGCTGGAGCCGGAGTCTGAGTATAATCCGTAAAAAAAATCCCTGATTTTTATGAATATCTTATTTTTTGTTTCAAGAATTCAACGAGGCTTTCAGCACAATTGTTTTGTAATATATTTAGGTATCACTTAATTGCCCAATTTTCAGATTTTCATCTTTCTTCATTAATTTGATTCTTCCACTTCAATATCTGACTACTACGGAGTCGGGCATTTTAAAATGATGGAGCCGGAGCCGGAGCCGGAGTCGGCAAAAGAAATTTTATCGTCTCCGCAGACATTCTAAAACGGGAAAGAGATTTATCCATTGTTTAAGAACTCCTTTAGAGAATGTGCAGAAGAATTTAAATTAGACCTATAAAATCGATAGAGCGACAGAGTCACAAAGCAGGGAGGGGCTAGGGTTCGAGCCCTCTTCCGTATCCTAGGTAGCAACTACCTATAGTAGTTCCCCTCCTAGAACAGGGCAATGTTTGGGGGGTACGAGCTCAAATAAAAAAAAAACTACCAACAGCACCAATTTCAATCAACTGTGTTTAATGTTATGCAACTATGATGCTACAAAGTAAAGTTAAAAAAGATATATAGAGGTACAAGAACACTCATAAATACAAAAGAAAACATTGCTTGGAACTCATGATGGCCTGAAGGGCAGTATTTGTCTGCCTGGAGGGACGACATATGCCCTTCGTTGGTAAGGTCCGCTCTTAAAAATAATAATAAGAAAACATTGCTAAATTTTGAAGACTTTATGCGATAGAATAGAGCATATTGAACAGAGGACAGTTATAAACAAAAGACTTAGAGAAGGTGCAAAAACATATTTAATTAACGAACAAATCATCGAACACTGAATTAAAAATAAAAAATCAGTCAAAAAAGAAAAACGACAACTATCACTGGGACATCAAGAGCTGATCACAATTGAAATTATTATTCATTTCAAAATTAGAAATGAAACTTAATCATAAAGAGAGGGGTCAAATTTAATGAAGAGTTCTATTCAGAACTGAACAGC
>JABUQX010138190.1:0-7500 GCA_015478945.1 Trachelipus rathkii | reverse complement strand
ATATTAATATATATATTAATATATATATACGATATAATAATATATAATATATAAATATATAATATATATAAATACTAATAGTATATAAACTATATATATAATATATATATACTAAATACCAAACCTCATATAACTATAGGACTAATATAATCTATATATATATATATAGTATTATTATATATATATTATATATATATATATATTATATATATTATATAATATATATATATATTATATTATATATATATATATATATTATATAATATAAATGCATAATTCTGTTAAGTAATGGAAAAAGTTTACGTTACCAAGGCCTGTAAAGTAAAATACGATGTAAATATAATATATAATACCTATATATATATAAATATAATAAATTATAATATATAATATAGAAATATTAATATATAATATATAGTATATATAAAAATATATACATATATAATATACACCTATAATATAATAATATATAGTTATAAAATTACTAAAATACTAATTCCCTATTATATATAATAAACTTATATATCATATTATATATATAATATAATATTAACTTTAATATATATTAATAAAAAATATATATATGAATAATATAATATATATTTATATTAGAAAATAATATATATTAACTATTGACTGAATTAGATAATATATATAATAACCATATATTTATATTATATATATATTAATATATAAGTATATATAATATAAAATTTTTAATTTCTTATGAAAGCTAAATGTAACAGGTAATGGGTTTGCTTTGTCATTAAATATCATCAAAGAAATAAAATATTATATCATGCAAAAAAAATTGCGTAAAATGCTATTTAATCTATAATTTAAAAAGTAAAATATTCACTCCGAGAGGCAATAGAAGTTTGATTTTAAAATTTATAAAAACTTGCCATAGAGCTGGACCCTTTTTTCTGTGTATTATTCTAGTAGAAGTATGTTGGCCACCAATATTTTAGTAAGCGATTAGATAGAAAGTATTTAAAAGAAGTATTAACATTCTGTATGGATTCTTGTGTGTTGTGTGAATTGCACCACTAACTGTATCCCATTGCACAGATGGCTCTTTTCTAATTATAATTTTATGTTATATCCAATCAATTCATTGAATTGCTGATCGCCTGCCTTTTCAAATTCATTTATTATGTAATTATTTTATTCCTGTTCACGTAATTTATACATTTTTCTATTATTTTCACCTTATGGAACACTTGTCACAATAATACGTTGCATCATGCTTTATAATTTCTTGCTTTTTGTTATTTATTATTAAATTCTTATTATTTATTATTATATAATTTATATAATATATATATATATTTTATTACGCTACATTTATTATTTAATTTTATAATATAGCATTTACGTTTATTACATCATCATCATAACATTATATCTGTGTTATTACGCTACATTTCCAAACATTACTTTAATTTTAATGGCACGTAACTCATTATATATACTTATTAATTATATATATAATAATATTATAGTTGATATATATTTATAAATCCGATATTACTCACCCCTCACCTACACCTACCCCATCATACTCATATAAAATAGCCTAAAGGCTGATATATATATATAAAATATCTATATATATATATATGTATAAAATAAAAAGGAAATTTAAAAATAAATGTTTAAAAGCCTAATTAATTAATGTACATTTAAAAAAAGACTTAAAATCACTTTGCAAAAAATTAAATTAAAATTTCAATTAAGTTTATTTTAAAATTAAAATTAGTTTTTTTCTTTTAATTTTTGAAAACAGGAACATATTTTTATTTTCAATGTTTACTTCAACATTTCGTGGCGTTTAAGTGTTAACTTATTATTGTCGACTAACTAAAGTGCTCTAAATTTAACTTGTTTCATTTACACACAAGCGCAAACACAATAAACACAACACAAACAAATCACCCACACACACACACATCACACAAATACACACATATAAATAATAATATATATATATTTATGTATTTAAACTATTAAAATATGAATACATGCTACGATATAAATTGTATACATAAATTCCAAACCTTATAGCATCCTAGACTATAAACTACTACCTATATATTTATCTCTATCTATATTATATAATATATATATAATATATACTTATATATATATATATATATATATATATAATACCCTATTAATATATATATACCTTATATACTTATATATATATATATAGTATATATAATAAATATATATATATATATAGTATATAATATATATATTATAATATATTATATAATATATAATAATATATATATATATATATTATAATATATAGTTATATATAATATATATATTATTAAACCCTATATATAGTATATATATATAATAATATATCATTTAAATAATAATTAATAATAATAATAATAATAATATAATAATAATAATAATAATATAAAATAATAATAATAATAATAATAATAATAATAATAATAAATAATAATAATATAATAATAGATAATAATAATGGATAATAAGTAATAAATAAATATAATAAATAATAACAATAACAATACAATAACATATTAACAATTAACAATAACAATAATAATAATGAATTAATAATAATAATAATAATAATAATAATAATAATAATTAATAAAGATAATAATAATAAATTTATAATAATAATAATAATTAAATAATAATAATAATAATAATAATAATAATAATAATAATAATAATAATAATAATAATAATAATAATAATAATAATAATAATAATAATAATAATTAATAATAAAAAAATAAAAATAATAATAATAATAATAATAATAATAATAATAATGAATAATAAATGCAAAAAAAAATTATTTAACCCCATGAAATAAAATTAATAATAAAAATAAAATGTTTTAGAGTAAAAATTATACTTACAGTTTTTATTATTATTATTATTATTATTATTATTATTATTATTATTATTATTATATTATTATTATTATATTATTATATTATTATTATTATTCATTATTAATATTATTTTATTATTATTATTTATTATTTATTATATTTAATTATTATTATTTAAATGATAAGGCTAGGCGATATTTGTAACTGGAAAGGCTTTCATTGATTGGCATCACTAACAAAGGCATTGTTAACATTTGAACTCTTCTTCATTTGGCATAATTTTGGAACGATTCAGTCAGTGATTTTTTTAAAGTGATTTTGATATTGATTTTTTATTGATTTTTTTATCTTCTATTGTTTTTCTTTTTTTTCCTGATTTATGCATTAATTTTTTAAAGTGATTTTTATGTTGATTTATTATTGATTTCATTTTATTTATTGTTATTTTATTTTTTATTTCTTATTCTTTCATCAATATTTTATAAATATTTTGTAGATTTCCTATTGATTTTATAAATTTTTTCAAATTTTATTTATTTATTTATTTATTTATTTATTTATTTATTTACTTATTTATTTATTTATTTATTTATTTATTTATTTATTTATTTGTTTATTTATTTATTTATTTATTTACATATTTATTTATTTATTTATTTATTTATTTATTTATTTATTTACTTATTTATTTATTTATTTATTTGTTTATTTATCTATATATTTATTTATTTGTTTATTTATTTATATATTTATTTATTTGCTTATTTATTATTTTTTTTCCCTATTTGAATATTTTTATTTATTGAGTGATATTTTTGAGAAACGTTTTTTTTTTTTTTTTTGCATACTTTTATATTTAAATCGAAAAAGGGAAGGATAAGAAAAATTACGTCATGCGAGTAATTGAAGTTCCAATATATAATTATTATTTTTAATTATTATTATTATGTTTAATATTTTTATTGTTATTATTTATTTGAAATTTTATAATCATTTGCAAAATTTTTTATATTATGTATAATTATTATACTTTAATAATTAAATAACTTTATTTTATATAGTATGTAATATTATAATTTGTACTACGTTATTAGGAAATATGATTATTTATTGATTATATATATTGATTATTATATTTATGTTAGTTATTATATTATATAATTATTATTATAATTATTATTAGTATTTTATTATTATTATTAATTATTTATATTATTATTATTAGATAATTATTATTATTGATTATTATATATTATTATTATATGTATTATCACTGCCCTTATATATAACTGAAATTATTATTAATATAACTGAATATTAGTAATAATATCAGTATAATATTAGTAATTATTAATATTAGTATTATAATTAATTTATTAATATTATTAATTATTATTATATTATCTATTGATTATATTATACTTAGGAAATTAATTAGCTAATATTTTTTTTTTTATTAATATATTGAACTATTAATAATATTTATATTATTATTATTTAGTAATATATTATTATTAGTTATTAAATAATGATTATATTATTATTATTATAGATTATTTTTATTATTATTATTTTTATGGCTATTAATATTTATTACTATTTTATTAATTATTAATTATATTATTATTATACATATCAGTTAATAAAAAATTTATTTACATTATTACCTTAAGTTATTATTATTATTATTATTATTTCAATTATTATTATATATCTATTATTTAATTATTACTTATTTCTTATCTATTATTTTGAATTATTATTATAACAATTATTAATTAACTGATTATTATTATTATGCTATTATGATATTATCATCATCAGTCATTATATATTATTATTTGCTAGTTATATTACTATTATTTTTTTATTATTATTATTATTATTATCGATTATTATTATGATTTTATTATTATTATTATTATTGTTACATCTTTATAAATTATCATTTTTGATTTTCAATATATTAGTTATTCTACATTATTAGTATTCTTTTATTCAACTTGGGAGTGTAGGCTCTTAATTACTAATTTAAATTATTTTAAATTGAAAATCCGTTATTGTTTATTATTATTATTATTATTATTATTATTTATTACTTATTAATTTTAACTATTTAATATTTATGTATATCACTTATTATTAAGTTAGTTACTCTCATTATCTATTATCATTATTATTATGATGAATTATTATATATTATTATTTTAGATGATTATTATATTATATTATTATTATTATTATCATTAAATTATTATTTATTATTTATTATTAATTATTATTATTATTATTATTATTTTATATTATATATTATTATTATTATTATTATTATTATTATTATTATTATATTTATTTATTATCTGTATTAGTTATCTCATTTAGTTAATATTAGTTTTACTAATTTCAGATTATTAGCGATTAGTATTCTTGTTATTCGGATTATCTAATTATTATTACTCTGAGGTGTATTCTTATTATATATTATTCTATTATGAAGTATTGTTAACATTGTTCTTATCATTTTTATTATTCAAATTATAATTAATAAAATATTTATAAATAGGACTAGCAAATATGAATGTTTTATTATTATTTGTGGTTTTGAAAATGACTTAATCAGATGATTAGGATGTGTTGGTAAATTTTCATTTATGATATTTTTTCTTTTTTAATATTATTCTTATTATTATATTTTATTTATGAATATACATTACTATATTATATATATCATTTAATATTTAATTATTATTGATTATAATATATTATTATTATATTTCACTTTTATATTTAATTTTTTATATGAAATAGCTTACTTTCTCTTCTTCTTCTTCTTCTTCTACTGTCTTCTTCTTTGTTTTGCTCTTCTTTTTCTTCTTATCTTCTTCTTCTTCTTCTTCTTCTGTCTTCTTCTCTTCTTCTTCTTCTTCTTCTTTTCTTCTCTTCTTTTTCCTTCTACTTCTCAATTATGTATATATTTTTATTTATTTATTATATTTTTTATTATCTTTATTATTTATTTTTTATATTTATTATTAATTAATTAATTTATCCTTTCTTATTAGTTATTATTATTATATAATATTTTTAAATATTATTTTATATTATTTTTGAAAATGATTTTATCAGGATGTAATTTTTAAAATTATTATAATAATTTATTATTAAAATTTTTATTATTTCTATTTTTTATTGATTAATATTATTATTATTATTATTTAATTATATACCTTATTATTATTAGTTATTTATTATTTATTAATAATTATTATTATTATTATTATTATAATTAGTAATATTATTAATAATATATATTATATTATTATTATTATATTTAATTATGCTTATTAGTTATTATTATTTTATTCTATGATGCTTAATTAATAATTACTTACTACTATTATTATTATTATTATATATTACTATTAGTGTTATTATTGTATTATTATTATTTATTATTAATTATATATAATTAATTATTAGTTAATAATAGATTTCTTTAATTATTTCGTTTATAATTTATTTATTTCTTATTAATTAATTATTATACATTTGACTATTATTTTTATTTTTATTAATGAAAATTATCTTTTATTAATTATAATATTATAATTAATAATATCAAATAATAAATAATATAGATATTATTATCTATTTGATTATGATTTCTATTATTAATGTAATGCTATTACCTTATATTAAAATTATAATTATTATTATTATATTATTATATTATTATTATTATTATTATTATTGATTATGTTACTTATTATTATTATATTATTTGATTATTATTATTATTACTAGCATGTTTATTTATTACTTATTATATTATTATTATTATATTTATTATTATTATATTATATATTATTATTACTATTATCTATTATATGTATATTATATTATTTATATTAGTATTAATTTTATCTATTAATTATTATATATTAATATTATTAATTATTATTATTCATTATTTTAATTATTATTTTTATATTGGTACTATTTTAATCCTTACTTACTACTAAAATATTTATTTACTAATTAATATTTTTCACACTATTATTATTAGGGTATTCAGTGTGATTAATTCCCTATTTAGATGTTAATTATATATGCATTTATTAATATTATTATATTATTATTATAATATTATTAATAATATTATATTATTAATTTTATTAACATATATCATCATGAATATATCAATCATTTATTATTATATCTATTATTTTGATAATTCATTATTATTATTATTATTATATTATTACAATATAAAATTATTATGATTTGTTATTATTTTATTAATGTATATATTTATTATTATTGTGTCATACTGCTTTTATTTACTTCATCATATTGTTTCCTCGTTGCAGTTTATGAAAAAAAATCAAATTATACACACTAGAAACATCATAGTCACTTAGGCTATATAATATTCATTATGCTATTACTATTATTATTATGGTATTGTTTTTGGATGTTGGAGGTAAATGTAATACAATTAAAATTCTTATTTAGATAGGAAAGAGTATTAGCTTATTTTTTCATCTCTAACTATGCTCAGGAGAGTATGTCCTTTTCTAGGCAAAATATAAGAAAAATATATATG
>JABUQX010138189.1:0-16034 GCA_015478945.1 Trachelipus rathkii | reverse complement strand
GATATGAGTACCCATCCCTTTACTACGTTTTGTACCAATTATCTAGAATTAGATTCATAGAGAGTAAAAATACTATTTTAAAATCTATATAACATTTCCATGACAATTTATTAACACATACTTACTTCAAATGATTTTGCTTCATTTTAAAGCGTATTTTTCATACAACACAGAAATTCAGTCTTTTCCCAGCATTAAGTCATTTGGCAGAATTCAGCCAACTATGAGTTATTTTTCGAGTAAAGAAAAATAGCGTTCTTATGCAAAATTAATTTAGCAGACAATTTCGTCGGTCTTTTCTAATGGAAAACAACGGAGAAAAAAAAAATTTCGTAATGAAGACGATAGACTTATATATGCTTCATTATTATATTACTATATAATATATAAATCAATATTTATATATAATTTAAGTTTAACTTAAAAAAGTAAGAACACAATTTCATGTTTATTTGGGTACACTATATAATATATATATATAAATAAATATATATATAAATCTATAGTAATAAATTTGAACAGGAAAATCTCAGATAAAATTGGAATGGTAGCGGTGAAAACGTAGAAGATACCAATAAGCAAGCTAGACTACCAAAGCACAACTCTCTATCGCATATTTCACGCAGTAAGATAAAGAACCCACACCACCCAGAGCCCATCACACCTCACTGACGTCGATATGTTACAGGATTTTAGCTAGCGTTTATCAGTAGATGAACCACGAAAATACATGTAAAGTAACTGACTACTTAATAGTTAATGGACATCTTAACAAGCCCCCTTTCCATGTATAGAAAAAGGATAGAGGATATCGGTCACAACTGACGTAGCCTAATATACTATCTATGGAGATTAAGCTGTCTCCTAACGAACACTTTCAATCACCTTAGATGTCTATGATGGATCTGATTTATTCTCTACCCCCGAACCGAACTGCAAAATTATGTCTGTCTTATTCATATTCCCCTTTGGACTTCTAGCGCTGGAGCATAGCCAAATCAGTTGATCTATCGGAGATTCGTGATGACCTCGAATCTCGTTCTTAGACATTGATTACTACCCTGCTCCCCCCGTAAGGCCCACGCCCCGCCTAAAAAATTAAAAGATCACTAGAAGGTAAAATTTTGTTCTATTGGCTTTATTCAGCAGGTTTCCTATTCTATCCCATGATCTCTCTTTCACATCTCTCTTTATGCTACCCTTCATTTATCTCGCTCTGCGAAGAAATGGTTTATATTTAATACAGATATTTAGTGAGCAAAATAGAGTTTATTAAAGGGATAATCTTGACTATTAGTTTGGATCCCGTCATACAATTGCATCGTTCAGCAGAACATCACATGTCGAGTCAGGCGCCAATATGCCAAATCCTAGCGCACGACGAAACAGTGATCCGGTGCCGAGCTAATTTACGAGAATAAAAACATTTCAGGGATCAATGATATTATTACAAGCTCCCCGAGCGGGATGTGCCGTGGACTTGTTAAGATTTGTTATCGTGTCATAATTTCCAGCATATGGATGATGTCAGAAATTCCTATACTGAAAATTTAAATATAGAATTAAATTAAATTAACATTGTTAAAAATTTTTAAACCTATGACATCATAAATTAAATTAGAACTGCGTATTCTTTATTATTGTTTAAAACTATCATCAAACTTATACAATCATCATTGTTGGTGGCCTTAAAAGCAAGAATAAAATAATTCTAACATTTTTCGAGAACATCACTACTATCCGAAGTCCTCCTTTCACATATGATGCCGAAGATTAATTCTATCAAAATCGAAGTCATCGTACGGATTTATTAAGTGAGTTCAGTAATGTCAAGGAATTTCTCCACTTAAGAGATTTAGTTATATTTTACTACCTAACCTCACAGTAACACTAATTCATATACACTTACACTACACCTTGACTACCTATCTTTCACACAACTACCCTTTCTCATGCTCCTTATCCGTATTATTATCTACTGACTTCTTATCAATACTCACCTTTCGAAGTATCATTTTGAAAAAAAAACATAAAAACAATCTTTCTTATCCCTTTGATCCTATGCAACAAAACTAACAAATTCTTTCATCATTTGCCTCCATAGCTATACATATCTAAACAATGAATATAATACACAAACGACAAAACCTGACACCCTAAACATAATAAACTGTTACCTTAACAAATTCCAACTACACAGTAAAGAACCTTAACAAAGCATACAAACTGAACCTATTTCACACTTTTGTCAACATACTCTTTAAGCTTACTACTGTAATTATATTAACATATGGTAATATCTTAACCTATAAATTATCACAAATTGGTTAATATATACTGTCAACGAACAACTCTAACGAAAGTTACACACAATAACTTAAATAGCTAGCATAACTTAGAAAATACATTTACCAAAGAAAACCAAACAACTTACACACTGATATAATACTTTAACATAACATAATTTCCACACTTACCACCAGTAATCAGTAACACATGGGCACTGCAAAAACTTAACCTATTCTTCTTTCAAAGCATTATCTCTAACATCATTAACGTAATTTTACCAAAACACCAGTAAACATTTAGGCACTAAAAAATGTAAATCACCTTTTGTCCACATATCATGCAACCAACGAGTATATGCTCAAACATTTCTAATCCACAAAGTTTAGTATCAATTAAATCTAGTAATATTTATAATCAAAAATTTATCATAACCTTACCTACAATAATCCCCAACAACTAATTGCAAACATAAAGTTGTATCCAATACAAACATAAAAAATACAAATAAAAATAATCAAACAATAATAACAATAATTAATTATATATATTTCTATTGAATAAAATTTATCTTCTTTCTATTTTTTCTTTTATCTTTACGTTTTTGTGTTAAAATTTTTTTATTTCAAAGAAACTTAATTTTTTATGTTATTGTAAAGCCTTCTGATTTTTAGATGTTTGATAAAACTTTAGGTTTTCAAAATATCTGCGTTCAGATTCATCTTATGTAATTTTATGATAAATTTTTATTAATTAGTACGTTTAACAAGTTAAAATCTTTTTAACTTCATATGGGCTTAAACTCGCTTCTGATCAATAAAAAGTGAGAATTTATATACCATGTTTTGCTAAAACTGGGGTTCTATATAATAACATTAAATGTTAAAATGCTCTGAAAACATTAAGAATCATTTTAGTTTGTCTTCACATGTTAGAACTTTACTTTAATGTGGAACTTCTTTAGTTAACGGTTTATTCTGTTTAAGATGTGTTATGAACAAGTATGAAGATATTTCTTATATTTCATTTATTACCTTGTAGCTTTTATTATGTGGAACTCTTATTTTATCAGAGTATATTCGTGTTAGTTATCAGTTATATATAATAAACCTCTATTTTGTAATAATTTTATTTAATATTACCATGATTAAATCAATAATTATAATTGAAATCAGTCATCTTGAAAATAATGCTTGTACAATATGTGTTATTTTTTACCTGTTAATAACAATGTTTATTAGATCTACTCAACGTGTTAAGTTGTGAGTAAAACTTTTTAACATATATAGTTAATACTATATTTATCATTAACATTATTTTACATGACGCTTAAATGCTTAATTAATTCCATTGTTAAAATATAAAAAAGAAAAAGTTCTAAAAGAGTCTCATAACAGAATATTCTATAAATTTTTCAAAATTTCCTACGTATACTGATTTTGATATGTTTACTAGTGTAATACAGATGGTTTTGTTTATTACTATATGTTTTATTATCACTAGATATACTCAAAGTGACAATTAAACCAATGAAATCATAATCTAAAATATCACGCGATGTGACAGGAGTTAAGTTTAAATATGGATATTGGTTATCTTATTATTTATATTTAATTCAGCGTATGTAAAACGTGACAATTTATATTGAAATTATTTGTTTTTTTAATCAATAAGATCAATAGATCAGTAAAATATCAATAATAAATAATCATAGGAAGCTGAAGAGGCTTAGTATACTGTTTACGCTATTTAGGTAGTAGGTATAAAAACTAAAATGAGTTGATTAATCACTCATATAATAAAGAATAATTACATTATTTTTCCTTTTGTCTTCATTTATTTATTTATTTTATATTTAATTAATTATATATATATTTCTTTATATCTTAATATGAATTCTGATGATACACTCCATACATTTTACGAAATCTTACAATTCTCGCTTATAACATAATGTTATTATGGCACACCGAAAATCATATTTGTTCATACTGGATAATTTATGATTAGTCTATACTCTCTACTCCAACTCCTTATCACTACAACTGTTTAACATTAGTACCCCCTTAATTCATAGCCAATAAGGTGCTCTTATTTCTCTCCAGCCTTTGCCTTCGTCTGAACAATATACCCCCTATCTACTATTGAAGGATCCTTCAAATCTATCATATATCCATTACTAATCAATTACCTTTATAAACCGCTATTTTGACATACTATTATTTATGTATTAATATAACCTCAATTTACTATCAGCATACACAACGAGCCAACATCCTAGTAACCGTTGCTCAATTCTCAAACTCTACAAATTCAACAGATTCTTCTAAGATAATAGTTTACCTAAGAATCCATACCTTACTTAATAAATCTAATATTTTAATTTTATGTTCATGGTCCATACCCCTACGGACTCAGTTATTGTGTACTGTAATCTCGTAGACAGATTATCATACTATCTGATCGTAACCCGATACTCATTTAGCCTAATTTTTCCACTGCGCTCTTCAGAGCATCCTACTAAGGGCATAGCGAACAACTAGACAAATTCGCTTCTCCTTACCCTATATTTCTTTATCATCTCTTAGCTATCTTGAAATTTCATAACGTGTTTCAATAACGCATCTGTAATAACTCTAATATTATTATATTTCCAAGCTTTCAGACGATACTTCTATATCTACTTCCAATCGCAAATTGCATGGTCAAACTGTCGCCATAATCTACATAACTGTAATTTACAATCGTATTAACAATACCAATCATTTTCTATCTAATATCTACTGAATATCGCAACTCCATATCTGATATATCCCAATATCCGTACTCATATTATCGACTGCGGTGCTGTGGTTTGCTTGCTATAATCATTCCAAATGTAAAAAAAGATGTAGAAGATTGTCGTGCTTTTATTATGATACTTACTAACACTTGTATCACTCTTCTATTTCTACTCCTACTATTCCAATTTTATACCTATAATGTAAAAACTCTAACCATATTTTACTATATTAATATAAATTAATTATTTTATTTTCTCTAATATATATTATTAAAATTAATTGTTACTAATTTTATAAATTTATACATATATATTAGTATTATTAATTCAATATAAAGGCTTATATCTTGTAGGCTCATGAGGTATAATATAGTTAAATACTACACTATAACACCCCTAATATGCAATTTATAAATATATCTAATGATTAACCTAGAAGTACATATTTGCAAAATAGTATATAAATATTTGAGTACATTATACATAATTATAATATATTATTCTCGCTGACTTATAAAATCTCTTGCCACATAGTCTCATTAGCTAATTATCCTAAAATTACATCATAATAGATTTTAACTCAATAAAAAAAATTAATTATAAGACATATAGCCATATAACTTATTCTATCACAAGCCCAAGCCATAATATTTCTTTGTGTATTGTACATGGTACAACTCAATAGCATTAAAATGAACCAATCCTCATTTTAACATAGTAATTCGAATTGTCGTGAACAAAGAGATATTTCTATTTGTGTAAGCTTAGTAACATATTACGAGAAATTATGTAAGGTAATAATATCTTAACGCAACAAACTCTAACCTCACCAAGAATATCCTCCTTGCACTGTTATGCAGTACGCCTTTACTCCTTATTCCTACTCATCACCTCCTATCCCTACGATCCTTCTATACTCACTAGATGAAGTACGATATATCTGATCCATTACGTATATGTTACCAGCGATATGCTACTAATGCCTAAAGCCTGTTACCGGATTACACCTTTTAAATATAATCTATGAAATATCCAGTTTATGTCAATAGTAATATCCTTTTTTAAATCAGGCTTATGTTGCATGTAAAATCAACACACTACCTTTGTGTGTACTGCATATGTATAAAGACTTCCACTTATGTATTCACATATCGTATCGTGTGATACTATTCCTTAATTATCGTAATATTGCATAAGTGGGTTTGAATTATTGCATTCCCCAACACATATCAGACACTTTTAACGTTCAATAGTCGAGACTGATTTTTACTAGTCATAGGGGGAGGTCATAGCTAACTTACTATACCGTACGCTTGTGCATTAACGGGCTTATACGTTAGGTCGAAACTGTGTGGATCATAGTTATAGCCCAACCGTCAATGGATTATACCCCTCGTCTATCGACCTCAAGAGAGTGCTACGTCCTGTTCCTCTCACAGTTATTACATTGCTATATGCCTTACTGATTAGTGCGATTTATGTATTATTTATGTTAGTATTTAGTAGTTATTTTTCTATTATTTTTACATAAGTTGTAATATAATTAGAAATTCATATATCTAATATTATTGGCAAATTAATCTAAAATCTTGTACTTATATTGATATTTTCATTAATTAAATTATTGTAATTAATGTTACTTATTATATTAATATTTTTTCTTTCATAGACCTAATTTTTAATATATATTAGTATGATATGAAGTTTGCTAGTTAATTACAGGTAGATGGTATGTCAGGTTTGTATACGATATAATTTAGTAGCTATTCATGATATGACGTGTGCGTATGTTAATTAATGATATGTAGTAATTATCTTATGATAAGAGCATGATATAGATATCATCATATGTTCTTATAAGTTGATAAAATGGTTGAAACTTTATGATATATAAACGTGATTATAATTGTTAGCGTTTTATAAACGAAAGAACTGATACCAACTCTTCACGCTAAGTACTTAACAACTGATGTTCCTCTTCCCTACTAGCGCCTTATGTTCGCTTTTTTAATTATCATTATTCACTACTCTCTTCACATCTCCTATTATTCATCTCTTTTCGACTTATTTCCATGTAATTATAGTATTATTGATTATGTTTCTATGTTTATCTTACTCTTACTATATTATCTAGTTAAGACATAAACAAATTCAGTTATATAAAACTTAATCTTTGATTATTCAAATTGATTTTTATTCAATTTGACTAAAGTATGTAACTCGTATGATTATTTACTAATTCACCCTAGTTCGATAAGATAAATATTTAATATAATTATTACGTATATGCTATCTCATATACTGATATAAATGTAATATTAATCTATTTTGTAGTATTAATATTTTATAATGTTATTTCTTAAAATCTATTATTATGTAATTTTGCTAATATAGGACTCTATTAATTCTTAATAAGGCATTGTATTTATATAATATTATTGTTTACTTTTCCTCCCTCTCTAATCCCATAGTAATTGTACTTCGTCTTTAAATATAGAGTCGATCTCATAATCTCTTTTGTTATTTCTTGGTCTTTTTTCATTATTATGCGTTATAATGTTTTTAATGATTGTATAAAGCTCCTTATGGTATGTGTCTGTGATTTCTCTATAGTGCTTTGATGTGATTGAACTAAAGTCTCTCTGATTTATTTGATTATACTAGATATATTATTTATATTACTTTTATCTTTTTAGTTTTATTATATTTATCTTGTTCCTCTTCCTTGATATATTAGATTTCTTTTATAGTTTTAATGTGAAACTCTCACATAATAATTTATTAATATAACGGTAGAATGATTTAATATAGTATCTCATATAATTTAGTTTTATTCTATATTTTCTTATTTGATTATATTGAAAGTGTGTGTGAGAAAATGTATTTATGTAAATTAATGTTTATTATTTATTATTTTATGATTATCTCTCTCAACTACAGAGGATGTGAAAATTAGTTAGTTGGCTACTCCTCATGTTTCCTCTCTCACTCTCTCTCACACATTTTGTCTCTTTATAGTTTAATTTAGGTAGTTCTTTGTATATTTATATTACTACTATATTTATTGTTCATACAAAAACAGTTGTATGTATAGATACTTGTTGTAAAGTTACGGTAAGAAACATATGATTGTTTTTTAGAGTCACATCTCACCTATTTTATGACTCACAGGCGGTTTTGTTTAATATCCCAAGTGACTTTCCCCTGTCGTACTTTCAACGGCGCATATTATACGGTTAAACGTCGCCATATCTTTCTCTCAGCGCTTTCAAACGTATAAAATTTATACTAAGTTGAAACTCTTTACTCATCTAAAAATTTTTTAATAAATTGTGAAGTTTACACCAGTATAATTTTGAACTATAAGAACCAATTGTTATTATAATTTTACACTTACAAATAACTATTTTTTTGTATTTCTTTTAATAATTTTTTATTCTCGAAATATCTTCGGTATATTATCTACACAAATTGATGTGTCATTCAGAGCCATCTCAAGAAAAAAAATAAAATAATAAATTAATATAAATAAATAAATAATATAATTGCAATCCTATTCTCTAAATATTTCTCTCACACGCGTTTCAATTTCATTCATAATCTTTTATTATAATTTGAATAATTTTATTACACAATATTAACGCTTCAAATTCGTTTTATATAATATTTTGAAAAGTCTAAGATGATTTTAATACCAACTATTATGATTATTCATAATATAATTATTTAAATTCAATAATAGTTCCAAAGTAACATAGCCTCATTATTTATTTACTCCAATTATTATTATTATTTTGATCTTTATCTATTATTATCTATTCTTATTATTAATTCTCTTAATTTTACTTAGTCAAGCATTATATTTTTCTTAACTTTATCTCGTATATTAATTATTGCAACTTGATTATTAATAGTTGTTACTGACCTTCTAAATCATAGTGAAATATCAATATTTAAAAGTCGAATAGTCCGTATCGCTAATCCATAACCATAACGCTCTCTGTTATCTCATTCTGCTGATGTATCTTCGTATAATGGATAGTTAAATAGTCAACTTTGGCTCTAATTCACTAAGCGAATGATGCTGTGCTCTCCTAATTTACTCCAATATAAGCACATTATAATAAACAAATGAAATTTACTCCAATTAATTATAATAAACAGCAATTTTTAATAATCTACATCTCAGCACTGTTAAGACCTGTCGAACCATCAAATCCCCCAACCTGAAAAATTAGGTGAACTTTATCATATAAAATAATCATAGCCATATTATAATGTCATATTCATTATCTAATGAAAGAAAAATAAAGTAAACGTATTAAAACTCTCTCTCATTCACTAAACCTTTTTCACTTGGGCAAATACATAAATTCAATGCGTCACATAAGCAGATTCAAATATAACATACAGAAAAATTATACATACATCCTTTATGACATTAAATAAAAATAAAATTAATTGTTGAACAGTTCAAATTGTGCAAACTACTGATAAACATAAATGATCAGTGTATAAGTTCCTTTTGACATGAGTGTCGCAGTTTAATCCATTGAGAACACCCATCCTCAACCTACTTTTGGCCACGGCCTCCTTCGGTGCTCTTCTCAGGTTCCAGATCAGATGCAAAATTTATTTATTATTGATCATGAAAAAAATTTGGCCATTCTAACATACTGAACAAACTTATAAAATACTATGAAACTGACAAGTTCATCACTTCTATAATGCAATCCTTGAGTATGGTTCTTTTCTCCATGTTCTAGAATATCGGGCTCAAAATTAAACAATAGCGGTCGGAAATCACTTCATTTGCGATATCAATTCTGTTTCTGGATTTTGTCAAGAAGACTGTCTTGCTTAATACGTACTCAAACCAAGTGTGATGAGGGAAGCTGAAAAGCAATAAAAAAATCTCTGGCGTTGTTTCCCACATTTTTAAAAGTTTATTGGGCATATTATTGTTTATCCAAAGAAATCATTTTGAAACTGATCGAACTGATGACTTGAAGTAACGCTCAACCAAGTTAAAGGTGGGTTGTACTTCAAATGTATTTGAAATTCAATCAGACAAGCTGAAGTTTATTTAAAAGGTTATTAAATTTTTATTGAATATCTTTATTATGTGCTTGAGATATTTCACATGAACAGTAAGGACAGGACACCCTTCCTCAGTGGTATTGTGCTTATTTTCAGGTTTGGAAATTGCAAAAAAAATTCGACGTTTTATACTGTGCCAACTGCCAATAGACTTTGATTTTCTAAGAAACAAACAATGGTATATTACTTTTAGCATGAATACCATGTTTGCCCAATAAGGTTGTGGTTAACAAATTTGCTTCTGAAATATGTCTGCAAGATAAAATATGTCCGCCTTAGCATAAAGGATTCTTTTTTTTCCTTTTTTTTTATTAGATATGAAGGAAATTATGGCGTTTCAGGGTGTAATAAAACGTTGAAGACTGTTTCCTTTCTAAAGCCACCTCGCCTCGATATACTCGTATACATTAGCAGCTTTTGGAAGAAGTCTTCCAAACTTTCTTCATTCAGGAACCTCAATTATGATCTTGAAGGGTTTGAAATATTATAAAGTTTGCGATTTTTATGAAAAGAGTAAGCGAATGATTGAGTATTTAGTATTAGTACAAATTGCTCCATATAAAAAGCGTAATGAATAATAAATACAGAATGCATATCCATATAAGCGACTCCATCAGTTGCACAAGCAAATATATCCCCCATTGGAATATTGCTCTCCCTCAGGCAACTTTTAAATTCAAAAATGGATTGTCATTTTTTATTCATTTTAATTCTCCTGGAAATCATCTTTTTCATTAGCTCTTTTCCGTTCCAGATTTTCACATAAGTTATGCGAAGATTGTCGTTATCTAATATTTAGTTTCTTAAATGGGTAAATTGATTTTTTTTTACTTAACGTGAACCGACAAAAACTCCTCAATTTCCTGTGCCATCTCAGAGATTCTCCTGGTAACAGTCGAGCTATTCAATTCAAAAGAATTGCTTAAGTTGTTTCTTTGGCACATCATATTCATAACATTAAATATTATTATGGACACTGAATGCTGGATAAGCTATTCAACAATGTTGTGAGGCTGCAAAATATTTTTCAAATTTGTATGACGTGTTAGTTAGCATTTGTTTTAGCAATGGCTTCCTCTCAATTATTTTGAAAATTTTGTAGGATTCAAATGGTTTACCTTTCTTCTCTGGGCACGAGGTATCCATTTATATCAAGATATATATAGTAGCATATATATGAGAGAGAGTATAGTATATATATATATATATATGGTGGTGTATATATATATATATAGATATGGAGATATATGAGTAAAAGTATTGCTATATATATGTAACAGCTCCCAGATAGTGCCATGACAGTTGGTCCAACATCTTCCTTTCTGGGCCTGAAACTCTTAAACCCCCTGAAATACGAAACCATTTTCTGGTAATGGTTTTCGACGCCAGTCCTCGAGTTAAACATTCGCTGATTTAGGTTTGACCCCTCTTTTCTCAGTAGAACTACATCTTCTTCCATCAGGGACTCAAAAACTCGTTCCAGAAATCTCCAGAGTGTGATCGCGCTTCTATAAGGTGCCTTAGATTCCAATCGTTGGTCCAAGAAAAGGGCCAGCAAAAGGAATTACAAGGTTGGCTTAGCCGTATCGTCCTTATAACCATGCGAAGAAATATATATATATATATATAAGGCATGAGGTATATATATGTTATATAGAGTATATATAGATATATAAGAGAGTATAAAGAGTGAAAGAGCATATATATATATATGAGGTGGCAGCGAGTATATATATATAGCTAAATCTCCAATGAGTGCAGAAATAAAGTTTTTGTTTAGTATATAATACATTACTTCAAGTACATTCATCAGTTCTTTTTTGATGATCTGAATAATTACTTTTGGATAATTAAATTAAATATAATTTGAGTAATTCCGAGTACTTTCAACAATGACTCTTGTGCTTATGCTTGCGCTGACGACATCGTTTGTAGACATTTTAGCGGAATCAATTTGTACTTTAAAAAATAAGTTCAGTCATTGTCGTTAGAAGAATAAATTCACATTGCTTGTTAATTATGTAAAATTTTGTTTATTATATATTATGCTGGCTAAGGATGGTCTCGACGCTAGGTTTACTTTAATTGGTGATGATAAAATGGAATGAGTTTTATAACACATACACTTGTAAAAAATACACATACACATGCAAATACATACGTATGAGACATAAATATACACATACACACACACATAACACGCACACAACTCTATACTTATCACACAACAATCACATTCATATACAGTGTTATTAATATATTCATACAATATACATACACATACACATACACGTACATATTAATATACACATACATACACATACACCTATACTACACACTACACCTACACATACACTACACACACATAGACATACACATACACATACACATACACATACACATACACATACACATACACATACACATACACATACACATACACATACACACACATACACCTACACCTACATACACACACATAGACATAGACATACACATACACATACACATACACATACACATACACATACACCAAAAATATCTAAAAATATGCCTTATAAAGTATATAGATTATAAAAGGAACAGTTTTGAATTTTTTCGTTTGTGGGTCGAAAGATTTATGTATTATATGCCGTTAATGATGATGAAACGAATTTTGAACTTTTTCTGGACTCTCGCTAATTCACAAGAAGAATTCTTTGCTTTGTTTCTATGAATTGCTATAATGGCGGGTTTCCAAAACAAAATTACTAATTTATTAAATTACTGGAATTTTTCATAACTGAATGGTCTTAACACGCTAAGCTCGGCATTATTTCTCGAAACAAAATTTATATTATTCAATTTTAAATTTTCCTTATAGTGAATAACTCTAAATCGAGTTCTAGTCCAGTCGGAGACTAATTTACCGGGTCCGAATCCTTCCAATTTCTGTGCCAGCACAGGTGCCCACTTCACACCTCTGCTTCAATAGTATGGGTGTTAACCCTACACAGATATTTGATTAGGAAATGTCTGATACAGACTACGGTATATATAAATAATATGCAAAATTATCAACTCACTATTAAATTCTTAATAATGACTTAATTAATTTATAGATTTACTCAAAAATGAAAATTAAATTCACTTGATATACGTATATCACCTCTGCAAGCAACATCCATAAGATCTTTTCTGATGAGTTTAACTTCTCTATAATTACCAAACACTATTTTCATGGGAACAAATAATAAGAATCAAAAAGAAATTCTTTGAAAGCGATTCTTATATCCCTGTTCATATCAACATTTATAAATATAATTTTGTGCATTGTGCATTGTGCATATCTAATATATAGGTATAGAGTATATATAGTTATATATATATAAGGAGAGTAAATATATATATATATATATATATATATAATAAAGCCTATGTAATACTGTTATTAATTATGCAACAGCAAAATAGAATGAGATAGAAAAAAAAAAAGATGATAAAGTCAAAAGAGTTATGGCCGCTGATAACACAAATTGACGAGCTGATAAGCGTTCAAGAAAGCCTGCACTTGAAATTTGTATTATAAGAATTCACCCCATTGGTGTGGTGAAAGTCGCTGCCTACCATGCGATAGTATCTGGTTCGAATTTCATTAGAGATCATTAAAACATTTATCTAACTAATTCTCACAAAAAATATATTTATAACTACTAAAATATATATATAATATGTTAAGGATATATAGCAGTATATATATAGTATAGTTATAAAGTATATGCAGTATATATATATATATATATAAATATATATATATATATATATATATATATATATATATATATTTTATATATATATATATGCATGTTATAAGTTAGCATATATATATATCCTATATATATGAATAATATATATAGTATATACATGCTGTATCATAAATTATCGGCAGGCATAATTTTTTCAAAAAAAAAATATAACGTTTTCTGCAGAGCAACGACGTGTCATTCCTAACTGTAGGTGTGTGTGTATGTGTGCTTGCTTCCGCATGCGCTCAACAACACCATGAAACAAACCAAATATGTCTTTATGCACATGTTGTTATTATAAGTATACGCACTTGTACAACTATAACATTCTGTGCGTAAATAAGTACACGTGTGTCAGTGCACAGTGTACAATTAGCTATAATATAAAAAGAAAAGCGCCGACTGGTGCCAAATATTTATTACACTATATATAAAGACTATATACAAAGAACATATATTAATATTATTTGTTAGTTTTTAATTTAAGATCTGCCAGATAGGTTTTTTGCCCTGTTATTAGATCCAACATCTTTCCCTGGGCCCAGAAATTCTGATCTTCCAGAGCACCCCTAGAAAACTATATTTCACGGTAATGCTTGATTGCTAGCCTCCTTTGAGTTGTATCAATCTCCCTCGTAGGTAGGGCTTAATCCTTTCAAAGGAACTAGTTACTCTTTCTTCCATTTGGCCTCTGAAATCTTTTTCATCCAAAGATCTCCAGAAGATCGTGTTACTACGCTCATAAGATTTCAATGCTTAGTTCAGGAGTCTTCAACAAGAGAAAGTAGGGTCATTTCATAGCCCTGTTGTTGATATTTAGAGTATATATATATATATATATATATAGATATAATGAATAAATATAGAGATACATATATTATAGTATATATATGATATATATAGTATATAAGTATATATATATATATAAGAGAGGGGAAAAGAAAAGAGAAGATTTAGAAGAAAGCAATTGGGAAGAATAATCAAGAAACACAAGATTGATAATGAGGGACTGAAGTTAAGTGCTGGAAGGAGAAGGTTTCTGAAAAAATATTTGATTATTGATAAAAACATTATAAAAGGAATTGCAAATTTAATGAATTTCTTACGTAATTAATCAGCCTAAAATCAATTTTTATTTAACTGAGTGAGCAACAAATTTAATTCTTGGTTCCTTTTAATATAAGTTAAGTAAAAGTAATGAGTTTAAAATATTTTGGAATTAGTTGTTTATTATAAGAAGAATGGACATTTGACGGAGTCGGCTCGTAAGAAATACTGCAAAGAAATACGATTACACTAGAATAATGTCCGATAGTCAGCGGGAGAAATACCCCGCCCAACCAAGCGAAGAGGATCCAGCTCCGTCAGCCTTCTGTCATTTTGTGAGTGTGAGCCATTCTCTTCTTGGCTCCACTGTTAAACTAGACAAAAATTGAGCACACCCCCTAGATTAGTCAGACCGTGAGTGGTGGCAATCTGTGTCTGTAAATATATATATATATATAAGAAAGGTATATATATATATATATATATAAAGAGAAGAGAGATATATATATAGCAAGTTATTAAGAAGTTATATATATATATATATATATATGTTATATATATATATATAGAGAAAACTGTATAGAAAGATATATATATATTAAGAGGAAGGAAGGTAAAGGGAAAGGTATATATATATATATATATATATATATATATATATAAGGTTGTTAGAGTATATATATATATATATAGCATATATTAGTATATATATATAGATATATATATATATATATTATTATTATAAAGAAAGATAGTATATATATATATTACATATATATAAGCAAATATGAACCCGGATATATATATATATATATATATATATATAGTTATTATTATTATATATATTATTATTATATATTAAATATATATCGATTTGAAAACAGAAACATAAATGTTTTTAGAAATATATATATTCTGGCTACCTACGAACATAAGTATCTTTTAGGTTTTATACTAAAATTCTGAAAGTGTTTAATGTATTATAAATGCAGAAACGGTTAACTTTATCCTGAACTTGAAACTAAAGCACATTT
>JABUQX010138188.1:0-15000 GCA_015478945.1 Trachelipus rathkii | reverse complement strand
TAATATATATATATATATATATATATATATATATATATATATATATATATATATATATATATATATATATATATATATATATATATATATATATATATATATATATATATATATATATATATATATATATATATCAGCCTCCAGATTAGCTGACACCTGTAACTTAAAAACTACAATAGCTACATGAAAACTAAATACATTTTTGAAATCAACGAACATTTTAATGCAGGAAAGTAAATAAGAAATAAAATGAAGAACGATAAAAAAATAAAAAAAAATAAAAAAATGATAAATATGTTTTGATGTACTACAATTTTCGCGTTCCCTCAAATTTGAGACATGAACCCCCTAAATTAGGCTCGGCAGATATCCTGAAAAGTACCGCTTGCATGAGATGGAAAGAAAAAATCATATTTATATATTTTTTTAATTTATTAATGTAAATGCATGTCACACAAGGGTAATCTACGGGGGGGCGTACCCCCGACCCGTGAGTGGTGGTGGTGAAATAATTTTTAAAAATATAAAATCTATTTTTTAGGTTAATTATGAAAAAAATATAAAAATCATGATTTTTAAAGTTAACCTTAAAATATAGAAATGATATAAAGAAAACGTAAATTTTGATGGGTAACAGGCCTAATATATAATTTGGCCTTTATTTTTTTAATTAATATTTTGCTGCCAGGCGAAAGATATTATTTTAATTAATTTTATTTAAGGATGTAATTAATATTATTAAAACATATATATTTTTTGTTTCCTGCATTGAAATGTTCACCGATTTCAAAAATGCGTTCAATTTTTATGTAGCTATCGAAGTTTTTGAGATACAAGTGTCAGCTAATCTGGAGACTCGGTATAGCTAATATATATATATATATATATATATATATATATATATATATATATATATATATATATATATATATATATATATATATATATATATATATATATATATATATATATATATAAGACTTTACTTTAGAACATGCGTGTAACTAGAGAACTACAAATCCTACACTAAAACAAATGACATTTTGGTAATCAGTGGACAATTTTAGACAAGGATTTATTATTTTTTTTTTTAAGGGATGAAGCCGTTGGGGAACAGAGGGGGGACGAAGTCCCCCCCAGTCGTCCACTAGTAGTCAAATTCTATTTGAAAATTCACTATCTACAAAGAAAGTTATTTATTTGGATTATTAAAAATATGAAAATTTTCTTCTTTCTACGCTCAAACAAGAGCATGATAAAAAACAATTTTTGGCAACTCTAGCGCTCCTTCTATTGGAGAAACGGAAATAATACTGTTATCGTACACAATCGCAATGTATTTATTTAGATTATTAAAGATATGAAAATCTTATTTTTTTTTTTTTTACATATCCTGAACTAAAATTCTTTTCACTCTTATTACAAAAAACACTGACTTCAAAGGTGGAAGATCTGAGGGTCCTGAGCTGAACCACTGGATCCCACACACACACACACACACACACATACACATATATATATATTAGTATATATATATATATATAGTCAAATGATCTTCGCAAATCAAGATCATTTATCTATTAAAAACTTTTTACATTTTCTGAAAATTTCGCTTAAGCGGGATTTAATCCAGTTTTTTAATGGAACGCACCCTAGACAACTTTCAAATTATAATTGGTCTGATTACGTCATAATCCTATCATGACGTCATAGGACACCACAATCATATTATGACGTCATAGGGAAAGCCTTGAAACTAATGAATGATTGAATCGACTCACGGGATGTTGATCGATCGATTTTGGATCCAGATTAATATTAGCGATAATCTGTTGAAAGGAATCAGGGGGGAAAAGTTTGTTTGTGGGGAATCAGGGGGAAGGGGGAAAGTTTGTTTATTTGTTTGTGTTTGCTTTGCTAAAAAGTTTGTTTGCGTTTGATTTAATTAAAAAGTTTGGATCAAAATAAACAGATTTTCAAACAAATAAAACTTAACTCGGAATATTAAATGTTTATAGTTAGGTCATATTTTTTTTATATAAAACTTCATAGCTCTCGGGCTTAGCCCTATTCAAGGAGACGAACTTCTCTAGGTAATTGTTACCTAGGATACGGACGAGGTATCAAACCCTGGCCCTACGCCTGGCGACTAAGTCGCACTCCAGTTGAGCCACGATAGAAGGCATCGAAATGTGATCTTGCATTTCTACTACTGCTGCAGCCATTTCTACTACTATTACTGCCACTACTATTTCAACCAATAATAATAATAATAATAATAATAATAATAATAATAATAATAATAATAATAATAATAATAATAATAATAATAATAATAATAATAATAAAATCGTCCGAACAACAAAGGTGGGACGTGAAAATAAGAATATAGGAAAAAACAAAGAGTGAAGAAGTAGGAAGAAAGGAGAAGAAGGGAGAGAGGAAGGAGTAAAAGAAGGAAGAGAACGAGTAGAAAAAGGAGTGAATAGAGCCGGAAGAGGAAGAAGTTCAAATGGAGGAAGAGGAATGGAGGAGGAGGAGAAAGAGGTAAACTAAAAGAAAGAGAAAGAAAATATTATTAAAAAAGAGATCAAATAAGATAAAGAGGAGTTTATAAGTAGGAGAAGGAAGAGAAGATAAAGATGAGAAAAGAACAAGAGGAGAAGGAGGAGGAAGAGTAGGAGCAAGAGGAGAAGAAAGGAGGAGGTGGGGCAGCTGGAGAAATAAAAAAGGGAAGAAGAAAAAGGAGATTATGAAGAAAAGGAGGTATAAAAGTGTAAGAGGAAGATAAGTGTTAGGAAGAGCATGTAGGAGGGGCGGAAATGCGAAGGAAGAATCGCTTACCTTCTTTAGGAAGATCAAACCTTCTTAAAAGAATAAGAAAATAGAGAATTAGGTGTTAGGAAGAGCATGTGGGAGAAGGGGAATGATATTCCCATCCCCAATTCCCCCTCACTGATTTAACGATCATCACATACTTCAACATCTCCTTCACCAACACAAAACAAATTGTTCTTTTCACTTTCAAACCATCACATCCTACACCAATTTTCGTATACTTATGCATACTCTTGTGTAGTTGTGTTCGAAGAATGTATTACTTACACATACCTCTCTCCTCACAGAAATCAATATACTTCCTACCTTTCTCACTTTCTCCCTCAACCCGAAAGGTACCTGTCATACCATCCCTTTTTGATCAACTATCCAACCATTCAGGTACCCAACACAATCAATCAAAGGCACCTGTCATACCATCCCTTTTTGATCACCTATCCAACCACTCAGGTCACCCAACACAATCAATCTAAAGTTTCTTCTCACCCGGTCCAAAACATCATTTAGATTATCCTAGAAAGTAACAATCTTCTAAATATCACCTTCAGATGGACCTAATGTTGCAACCACACATACCACACATACACATTTACCTTCTTAAACTTAAATTTAACCATTAATATTCTAGTGATCACAGGAACAAAATCCACCATAGCTCTGTGCCAAAATTCACTCATCAGAATCGCAACCCCTTTCCACTCCAGCACACACACACACAATCAAATCAAATTTACCTTTTTTTCAGAATACATCCATCACCTCTGCGTGCGCTCCGCCATTATTCCTCTAACATGTCAGATCTACAAAAGACGAGATAGAAGGTCGCTGTACGGGTTGTCGACGACCATTTCCAAGCGTAGTGCATTAGTATTGCCTAGCAAGAGATAAGTGGTGTTAGGTAGCAGCCAACACAACTACCACTGTCCCATTAGTCTCCTTCTACGACACGGGGCAGAACATTCCTGTGGAATTTCTTCCCCCACCACCCTCACACAGGTATACAAAAAAAGGTTCTGTTAAAGCAATAATTCAGTGTTTGTTATCTATTTGTGATTCGGAGAGTGCTTACTCACGTGTAAAAAGAGGGTAGAGATGAGGAGGGGCCGAATACTTCTATGTATATCATTATCTAAATCATTACTGATTGATTTATACAATAATAAAATTTTATATCTTGTGTGTCTTTCCACGTTGTGGTTTATTATTATTATTTTTATTTTTATTATTATTATTATTATTATTATTATTATTATTATTATTATATATTATTATATTATTATTATTATTATATTATTATTATATTATATTATCATTTATTTATTATTATTAAATTTTTTTTTATTTATTATTTTTATTTATTTTATTTTAAAAATTTTTCATTATTTTAATTGTAATTTTATTTTATGTAAATGGTATTTTTCTAATAAAAAAAATTGCAAAGATATTAATTGTTCATGTTTTTCAGTGACAGCATGTTCCTTATTTTATTATTTTGTAGACTCACAGTAGTGATGGAGACCATGGAGAGAAAGATTACAAACTCATAGTAAAAAGCCCTTTAAGAAAACGAAGCTCAGTCTTCAAGAAGAAAGAACAAAGATTAAAAAACAAAGATTGAAAAATCTGAAAAGATGAGTTAGAACTTCATTCGAAGTCACATGGTAAGAAGTTTAAAAAATGTGATCATTGTAGTTTTGAATGTAAACTAAAATCAAATTTAGATTGATGGTGATACCGGTCGAGTTGGGTCGGGCCTTGGGATGTAAAATCTTAGCCGTACGCACCCCACTTTGAAGACCCAATTAGAGTAACGGAATCGGAAATATGGTTTTTTATAGTGGTAAAGAGGTGCCTAGTATCATTAGGTTAGTGTTGAGTATGTAGAAGAGGAAATAATTATGTGCCAGTCTTTGACTCAAGGTTTGAGGACGGTTAGTTCTTCTTACAGTTCTTTAAAGAGTAAAAAAATGTTCATGTTCTGAGCTTTTGACCATGAATAAAATTGAGAAAGAAGGCTAAAATTACATTTGTTAATACATACAAATACCGCTACATTCATAGCCGAGCTCAGAACATTTAAAATATTTATTTTTTTTAACCTATTTACTTTTTTATATATCCTCTACAGGGAGATCAAACCTCTAGCCTATGGCTGGCATATATTTATTCTCTTATATACCCAACACCAACCTGATGATACTTAATCTCTCTCTTTCAACTTCCAAACATATTTCAGATCTATGTTACTCTGATTGGGAATCTTTCTACGTGAACAATCAGGCTAGGTTTCATTGTTCCTAACACACCCATCACTTCTGGTACTACCACCAGGGTTGTGGAGTTGGTTCAAAATTTTCCGACTCCGACCTCTTGAAAATTACCGACTCCGACTCCACCCTCTGTTTAGACTCCAACTTCATCCTACTGAAAGTGAAAACTTCAGGGGCTAACTCCATTATTAATTTACCATTCCATTTCCATAAAAGTAAAAAAAAAAAAAAAAAGTTAATGAAATATTTTTGCTAACTTATCCTAACTAAGAGACACATGTCACGCGGCTCACGCAAACCAGTTATTGTGCTTCTAGATTGTATAGTGTATAAACTGTGAATTCTTCACTATTAAGAAGTTACGAACCATAACAATGCATTTAATTTCATCATCATCAATTTTTAAGATATCTAATCTTTTTACTTAGACTGTGTCACTGCAGTTAGTAGCTACCTATTGGTAACCACTAGGTAACTACCAACAACTAGAGGTGTACCAGAATTTGACATTTTTTTCCGGTTCCAGCCGGAACCAGAATTACTAATGTACTTGATAATTAAAATTTGCTGGAAGGAATTTATTTTACATAGCCCAAGGCCCATCTTTTAACAAAATATAATTGTAGCCTTGTGCAGTATTCATACACAGTGTATTACATACCTACAGTATTATTGAAATAAAGTTTACTCAAATATCTCAAAATATAGGCATTAAATTCTAAATTCAATTTAAAATCCAAAATTAATATATAATATATACTTAATAATATATATATAATAATATATTATATATATATATATAGTATATATTTATAGGTATATATATATATATATATATAATACTATATTATAATATATATATATAATATATATATATACTATATATATATATATAATACTATTTATATATATAGTATATATATATTATATATATATATACTATATATATACAGTATTACTAATAATATATATAATAGATATTATATATATATATATATAAATAAATATATATTATATATCATATATATAAATTATATTTATATCTATTATAAGTAATAGTTATATATATATATATGTTGCGAGAGAAGCACGCTGGGACCGAATACTCGTACCCGACTGGAAGGTGCCTCCTCTCCACTTATTCTTCGTAGAGTTCGTAAGGTCGATGAAGATTGAATAATTCGGAGGTCAAAATAATAAGAAGTCTTTAGTTTTAAAGTGTTGTTCGATAGGATTTTGGTTTGAAGTCTGTAACAACAGGCAACCAACTGCACATCAGAGGTGTACGGAGCAGGTCTAGGATTTCCGTAACGGAGGGAGATTGTTCCGGACTCCGTTGGCCTGCTTACTGGTGTGATTATTCAAAGAGGATTGTGAGTTTCTTTAATTTAAATTCGCAATTGTGATATTATCTACAGGTCTTAACCCCAAATGAAGGGTTTACTTAACTATAGTGTTTCCGGATCTATCTTCCAGAAAGTCTAATAATATTTTCGTGGAGTCTAATCAGATATTTTTAGTTAGTAAAGAATAAAAATATAATAACAGTTCAATATAGAATCAAAATATAAGGATATAGACACACTAGAAAAAGTTTATGTTTACTGAATTCGTTCTAAATATATAGCTATATGTGGGAGGTTTGTGAACATATAAAGATAACACAATCCACTCCCAACACAACTATAATAAAAGTTATATGAATTGGATTATATATATAATCTAGGGGATGGCGGATAGTGAATTAGCCGGAAAGCCGGATACCGGATATCCGGCGGAAGTTACAACGGATACCGATATCCGGTCGGTATATCCGGCACAGTCTTATATATACCGGTATTATGGTAAAGGTATGACAGACGTCCCACAATTTTCTGAAAAAATCCCAAGTCAAAATACTATATTGATGTGGTAATATACGGCCTATATATTACTATTTATTATGTATATTATATTATATTTATTATATATATTATTATATTTATATATTATAATTATAATTAATTATTGATATATACATATTGATATATGATTTTTGGACTTGGAATTTTTTCAGAATATGTGGAGTCCTGTGCTATACCTCTCCCCCGGGTATTATTATATATAAATATATATATATATATATATACTATATAAATTTATTTAACAATTATTTAGATATAAAAAGCTTTTAAAAATAATATTATATATAATTAATATATTATATATATATAATATATAATATATATATATTAATATATATATATATATTTATATATATATTATATATTTATATATATAAATATATATATATATATATATGTATATATATACTATATATACAGGGTGTCTCACAATTTATGTTATGCGGTGTATCACCGTACGACGGGATGTTAAGTATGAAAATGTGTAGAATATAAGTTCGATTATTTAATTCATTAAGGGGGATGGGATATCTTACGTTGGTGTCTGCGCACGCACAATACCAAAACCGCGCACAAACATGAAAATGTCGAATGGGATGATTTATTTTTATGGCTTTCTGTGAAATGCCATAAAAAATGAGGTGGGGCTCATCCTTTTCGACATTTTTTGATCCGGTTCTCCGTTTCCACTCCAATTTACCCATAAGGCTTGAATGACACTACGGGGGTTCTTATATATGATTGGCCATCATTTAAAAATGGAATTCAAGACAGGGCTATTAAAACTGCCGTTAGTTCATGAAATATGAAAACGATGGTGGAGAGTCATAACAAATTTAACACCTATGAATCTTATCCAGCATGCAAGAAGAGAGAAGAACGTCAGGTCGTTTCAACTTGTACATACAGTATTACAAATGTTGTTCGAGACGCCTCCATCCACGCGATACATGCCTCAGGCCCTCTGGCGCCAGTTTTCATTGCATGCCAATGACAGACGCCGGGTTGATCCCCTACATGCGTTGGTATTCGACGGCGGAGATCATCGGGCGAGGTTACTGGGTCATTAACCCCAGCGTACACGGTATGTTTGAGATCCCACAGGAAAGAGTCATCTGGTGTAAGTCGGGTGAACGCGCAGGCTATGGAAATGGACCAGATCTTCGGATCCATCTCCGAAAGGTTCTGTTGAGGTAGGTCGTCACTATAGGGCTGCATTATGTGCTGGGCACCCATAATTGTTTAGGTATATATTCCTCGTCTGTGTTCTTAAAAGATATCAACTCAGGGAAGTCAACAAGGACACTCCTGCAGTGAAATGGAGCTAACGCTTGTAATGCAATTTCCCTCGAAAACTAAGGCCGATATCTACTATTGAGTTATACCACACCAAAACATTGACTGAGTATGAACCTGGTGATGGCTAGTGAATGTTATGATGGGGGTTTGTTTGCGACCCCAATGTCTGAAGTTTCCACCTGTTATACATTACCATTATGGTTAAATCGAGATCTCACGGTCCCATTAAGAATTTTCCAACAAGTCAGGTACATCCTTAGAAGGCAATCAATGACAGCCACGAATCCAGCCGCCCCTTGGTCTCCACGTGCAACCATTGCACCAATGTCATGGCCTATATGGATACTGTTGTATGCAACAACGAATCCGTTCGTTTATGGTTTCTTCGATATTCCCAAGACCGAGCTAGCCTCCGTAATGAGGACGTGGGATTTTCATGGGTGATAGCAGAACGTCCAGTTCCGATGCTCGAATGTGTACGGACACGACCCCCGTCCCGTATGTGATGTAGGGGTTGAACTATCGACCCTTGTACTTGAAACCGTCTGTAAACTCTATGGAAGGCCATGTGGCTCCGCGGTCGTCGATGTGGATAACGTTGTCCCTATTCTGCAGCAGCTCTGTGAGCATCTCCTGTTTTGCGTAATGTACACCTCCAACATGCTACGCTTCTTTGTCCTGCGTATACTGGTCACGTGGCATGTTCCAAATGTATGGATCTGACTAAACAAACCACTCTGAAGTTATAATTTCACTACACTTTATTACGCATAATTTGTAGGTTATGACATAACCTCCATATGATAGCTGTTAGTTGGTTGTACACATTCGCATGGCCGTATTTATTAGGCTACATAGTACATATCAATGTAATCTAAAAGGGTTGCATTAGGTATTTTAATTTAATTCCTTTCTTAGCTGTATCGATTATTTTTTAAATACTATTGATATGCCTTAACTTGTATTTAACCCATAATTTAATTTCATAGTTGACACGTTTTGGCTTTTGTAGGCACATGAGTCTACGGAATGATGTCTAGTTTATGGGTACATTGCGGGGAAACGAACAACCGTATCAAATAATGTCGAGAGGAAGGGCCCACCTCATTTTTATGTGCACTTCACAGAAGCCATAAAAAATAGATCATCCCATTCGACATTCGCATGTTGTGTGGCGCTGTTTTCGTATTTGCGCTGGCGCAGACACCAACGTAACATATCCCATCCTCCTTAATGAACTTAAATAGTCGACACTATCTTACAATTTCATACCTTAAACATCCTGACGGGATTACACCCGCTGTAACATAACTTGGGAGACAATATATTATATAAATTTTAAATATATTATAATATATATATATAATACTATATATTTTAATATATATATATATACTATATATATATATATAAATAATATACTGTTAATATCATTTTGACATCCATTATTATTAATTTTTCAATGTATTAAACATAATAGTAAATAATTATATATATATATCAGAATCTCTCGGCGATTCGCAGTGTATCCGCAAATTCCGTGTGGAATAGCAAAATAAATTTGCGTCACTCGATTATGAACACTATTGAAAAATATGTTGCGGATTTTGGCAGTTAGCGGAATGCCTATATCAATCACGCAATTGAAAAAAATTCAAAATAAATTTTTGAAATTACAGTGGAATGCCCATATTTTTGCCACCAAATAATTTACACGTTGGTCTCTTTACCTCTGGCAGGAACACCGAAAAATCAAGCGTCATTTTTCGCATTTCTGGTTATTTTTAAGTTTTGTAAATAAATTTGACAAAAACTTAAGGCTTAAATGCATGAATAAAAGTTTGAATCAACAATTTATCTTTTTTTTTATACAAATTATTCCCTTAAGCCTTAAGTTTTATGAATATAATTTATGAAACGTGTCACCCCCAAATTTCAGATAAATTGTATTGTACAGTCAACCATAAATGATGGAATAAATAATATAACTTTGGTACCCAACATCGAAAGTCTAAACATATTTTCAATTTTGGTATACCTTAATATCTCTTATTTATATCAATACTTAGGTATCTTATATAGTAAGTATTCTAGTATATAGCTATCTACACTATGTTTACAATGAATTTATTAAAATTAATTAAACGAGACCTATATATTTTTCTTAATATATAATTATATATATATATATATATATAGAAGTTATATTAGTATTATATATATAATTTTCAAATTATTCTTGAATACATTTTAACCAACGTAGGAAGAACACATGAGAACTACAACAACCACCCCTCCTCTCTGGCACCCCCATACTAGGGAAGTAATTAATTCGGTTATTCGGCGGTAACAATGATATCCGGCCCCGGGAACCGGACCTCAGTACCAAAACTTTGGCCGCTAGGCGGTCTGTAGGTCGGCCTCAAGATTGAACCTGGAAAGTAGTTTCGTCGGATTTATCCGCCCGGACCTCGATTCCGCAGGATCTTTCCTCCAATTAATTATATTCTCATTAATTAGGTTATGCTAGGCATGCGATAATACTCTCTACTTAGAAGCTTCCCTCATGTGATCATTGTCGGTTTTTAGGGTAATGTCTTAAGTGATTATCAGAGTTCTACTGGTGGATAATACTCATAAGTTTTTCGGGGACGCGAATCAGCTCATAAGTGTGTGCATTTGCATAAAAGTCAAGGCTGCGTAGGTATTAAGAGATAGGAAGTAGTCTGCAACGTCTATGTCGGTACCTGACATATAAACTGTAAATGCTTTTAATACTGAAGAATCTTTTGTGCGGGATTAAAACTAAGAGACCTGAATTTCAAACACGAATGTAAACTCAAGATGTTCAAACACTTGGAACACCTGACAATTTAGATGTGACCCTCCAGTACTACAAAGAGATGTGAGCTTGCAGGATGGATTTCGCGCATAAGATTGAGAATCAAGATGTGAATTCTGAACTCCAGGTAATGCAATACTTATCTAACCCAACGAATTGTAAAATCTTTCCCGCGTACAAGACTCTCAAGTGACCCCGGACAGATTGTTAAAATCTACCCGCTCTGCATTGAAATCTCCTGTCTCTAATAACTACATCTTACATACAGGGGCCTCCAGTTCTATTCACACTCTATCTTCATTTATGGACGATGGTATTTGAGTAGATTTAGCAATTAATTGCTCTCTTGTGTGTTGTGTCGTTCCCTTAGATTTAACACCTCACCTATTCGAATTTCCCTGAATAAGAGGGGGTTTAGTTCAACTATAGCTCCAGTAGTTTTGCTAGTTCTTTCCGCATATGAAACTGGAGTTCTGCGACATCTACAATTCACAGCTCTCCAAGTCCTCGAGTATTTATTGCGAGTTGCGTATCCTCTCGATTTAACAATGTTATGTACAATATATGTGTACTTTTTTAGATTTAAACAGAAAGGTGTTTGATTGTTCATATTAGTATATGACCATGACTATGAGTTGTGAGACTTTAATATATCCAAACTTAAAAGAAAGAGCAAAATAGTTTTATTAATCCATACGTAGTAATTTCCAAGTTTTCGTTATTATACTTTCAGCGCCATACTTTTAGAATATCATTTCACACTATCGGTCCAGCTTGGAGCATTAAGCCAGACCTGCGATTCAATGAGAACCTTAAATTCAAATCGTTCCTACGGGCTTATACTCAAGTCGTCAATGGCACAAACTAGATCGCAACGGAATAACATCTCCCTTATATCCTCCCCCCGCGTAAATCTAAAGCGCCCACGTCTAGAATTTTCCACGTACGTTCAGAGGAAATACGGAGAGGTGAAGAGAGCGCCCAAGAGCCTACTCAACAGCCGTGGAGCAAGGACACACCCAACCTTAATACTATAATATATAAAATTACAAGTGATAGACTTTTTACAGATTTTATTACATTAACATTGAGTATAGTACGCGATAAGTATATTCTCCTAATTGTTATTGTGCCTTAGAGCGGTTACGCAGGCAAACGCTCTCAGCAGATTCGTTATCATATACGAGGTGGACTTAACCGTGGCCTCATACTACAAACTCAGTTTATATAGCCGATCCATCATCCATGTCGTAAGCCTGTACAGCTAGTACATCCTCCTAACATGGAAATCCAGAAGCAGACTCCATAGTAAGCGAGACCATGGGGACAATATCCCAATTACAAGAGAGGCTTGAGGACACAAGGCACAGACTGCGGGCTTCACTACAGTGGTAATTTTGACCTGAGAGAAAGGGATTGTAAAGGACCACTCGGCTGTTGTGTAGCATGTCATTAATAAGGAAAAATTAGGGTAGCGATTGTAAAATAAATTCTGATGGGTGAATAAAATATTGTTATAACTTGTGTTCATGGTTAACATAAGGCAGGAGTGAACTTCGGAATTCTTCTGCGGGAAAATTCATTCTGACTCAATAGTAATTGAAGAATCAAAATGAGCGACATGGAATAGTAGTTTCGGGACAGCCAATCCTTTTATCTCCTTACTCGACAGGAAAGGAACTATGGTGCATTACAAGTCCATTAATAGTCAGAGAATGGGGGGTGTAATTTTCTTGTGACGTACGAGCCAGCCGTTAGATAGTTAATGCTTTTATGATAGAAAGTTGTTGCGTTTTATTGCTGATACTTGCACCTCGGTCGTGTAGCTCTCTCTCACGGCCATCTCAGGTACATTGAGTTGTGAGTAAGGATCAGGGTTGTTCGTTACTACAGTACCAATACTTGTATCAGGTCGATGTACTTAAGTACATTATTTTACGAATCGAAAAAAATTAAGACGAGTATTGTACTGTGATACTGTGTACTTGCAGGTTCTCTAAAATCATACTGACTCTCGTACTTGTACATAGCCCTTTTGTACTGGTACTGTGTGCTTAAGATACTATGCAGAGGTACTTGTGTGGCATTTTTAAGCTTGCCAATATTGTTTATCCTTTTTTCATTCCTGATTTTCAAATTTTTTTATAAAATGTATTCTAAATAAATTTCCATTGATTGAATGTAAAGTATGTCAATATTAATATTATGAATATATTATAAAGTGTAATTAATGTTCTTCCAATATAATAGAATTTAACTGAATCTAATAAGGTTTGTATATAGAGTATATAGAGAGTCAGAGAAGATATGATAGTGGAATATAAATATCATTATAATTATAAAGTTAAATAAATATATATATTATAATGTAAGTAGTAAAGATAATAGATTCATGATAATAACCTAAGATATTATATTATATATAATATAGTGTATTATATATAACTGCATCTCTCATCTCAACCACCTTTCCCCAGACTGAGCAGGTAATGCTGCCAGTTATACATTTGACGACGCAGAGAAGACAAAAGAAAGAAGTAGATGAAGGCTACGAGATATGACAGTCGAACACGAAAACACCCCAGCCTTACCTCCCTTTAACAACAGCTTATCCTATTTAGCTGTTAGAAGTCGTCCGCATATAAAAAATGCACACCACATGAGCTGGAGTACGTACACGGGTACCGCAGCTACGGACCCTACGAATAAATGATGGAGCCATCGTAAGCCCAGAGTTGTGGGTTCCTTAGTGACCACAGCGTGGCCGACCAGCAGACCAGGACGCGCACGCTCCACAGAAGGAACACCTGCATAAGCCTCTATGATGCTGAACTCGTCTATTCTTCGCCACCCCTGGTCCCCTACGAACTTCCTTACAAATGTTTCCATTTGCTAGCCCAGACATTTACTTGTTTGCTGACTCAAATCAGCTTTTCTCGGTCCTCTTAGGCCCCCATCGATTCCAGACCCACAAGTCGACCTACCTATAAAACATCCAATCTCTTACCCCGATTCACATATCCTAAAGAGCGACATCGGTTACAATCCAATCCTTACTTACCAAACCCTCTCGACTCTTTATCAAATCTTTTAGACATACTTTCATTTATCTTCTCATTTTCATTCATAAATTCATTTATTAATCTGCATTTTCTTTCAAATTACACATCAAATTCTTCTTACACATCTCTATAATACGCCCCTTATAGATTAGTATCCACTCTGAAACAAATGTGTATACTATTTTAATCATTATACTTTACTTATTTACCAGATACCATTTAATGATATAATGTATACTATTATATAACTACTATATAAATATCTTTAACAAAAGTGGTAATCATAATAAAACTTATAACCTATTCCACTGCTCTTAAGGAAACATTATTATGACGCACTCTAAGAACTTATGTCTCTTTATAACTAATAATTAGTAACCATCCATGGATTTAAATTGTCCACTCTAATGCGCCTCCTTTAATAGTATCTTAGCTCAAATTTCAATAAACTATACCTATACTATTACACTTCTAAGGGATCAATCTGATATTCCCACTCCTTTTCGTCCATATATGCGCAATATCGGTAAAGTGTATAATATAGTCTAATCAAGTTTTCTTTTATATGATCCCCTCGTGTAACAATCTAGCTAATAACTTCTACACTGAGAGTACGTCTCACTCGTATCCATTTTTTATTTATTTTTTTTGTACAGTGTCACCATCCATCACCTAGGTCAAAAGCCTCAATATAGTTTATAGTAGTGAGAGTGTATAAGTGATGCCCGTGACTCATACTAAGTAAGTACTCAACAACTTATAATAAACATTTGTGACATTAAGTG